>APFE031685097.1:246048-263810 GCA_000404065.3 Pinus taeda | reverse complement strand
CTCGCTATGGAAGATGTAGATGGAAGATTATCTGTATCAGAAAGATCTATACCTACCATTGGGCGGAAAAACAAAGAAGCTGACGGATATGGACGATGAAAAATGGAACATTCTCGATAGAAAGGCACTCGGAACAATACGGTTGTGCCTTGCAGCGTCAGTCGCCTTCAACATTTCGAAGGAAACAACGACAGAGGGTTTGATTAAGGCATTGGACAAACTATATGAAAAACCCTCGGCCTCAAACAAGGTATTTCTTATGAAACGGTTATTTAATATGAAGATGTCGGAAGGTGGATCTGTTGCAGATCATTTAAATGATTTTAATACTGTTACAAGTCAGTTATGTTCTTTAGGGGTAAACTTTGATGATGAAGTTAGAGCTCTGTTATTCTTGTGCTCATTACCAGAAAGTTGGAATGGTTTGGTAATGGCCATTAGTAACTCCGTTTCTGGATCTAGTACTTTAAAGTTTGATGATGTTGTCGGGGCTATCCTTAGTTAGCGAGGAAATGCGACGGAAAAGCTCCGGTGAGACATCGGGAAATGCTTTGAGTGCATAGTCTAGAGGAAGAAAAATGGAAAGAGGAAAGAGCTCAGGATATCGCAGTAAATCAAGGAAAGGCAGATCCAAGTCCAGATCGGGGATAGTGTGCTGGAAATGCGGAAAGAAAGGACACTTAAAGAAAGACTAGATCTCGGAAGGGAAAAGAAGGAGATGCATAGCATGAAAACAATCATGAAGCAAATGTGACAGGTGAGCTGTTACAAGATGCTTTGATTCTTTCTTTCGAAAATATTACTGATTCCTAGGTGGTAGATTCAGAAGCCTCATCCCATGCCACACCTGATAAGAAATATTTTCATGACTATGTTCAAGGAGATTTTGGACAAGTTTGTTTGGGTGATGATAAATCATGTAAAATTGTTGGAATGGGTAAGGTTCTTGTAAGACAACAAAATGGAAATCAGTGGCTACTAAAGGAGGTAAGGCATATTCCAAATTCAAAGAAAAATCTGATTTCAACAGGGCAGTTAGGCGGTGAAGGTTGTGTGACAACTTTCATAAATAAAGCATGGAAGGTCACCAGAGCCCTGGTAATAGCAAAAAGTGAAAAGGTTGGTACATTGTATTTATGCAATGGTATTTCTAACTCTGTTAATGCTTTAACTTCCAAAGGAGCAAATGCAGCATTATGGCATCATAGGCTCGGACACATGAGTGAGAAGGGGATGAATATTCTTCACTCAAGGAATTTGTTGCCGGGTTTGAAGAATGTTGATTTGGACTTCTGTGAGAATTGCATTTATGGAAAACAGAAGAGAGTCAAATTTCTCAAAGTTGGGAAAGAAAAGAAGAGTGAAAAATTAGAGCTTGTGCATACAGATGTATGGGGACCTGCTCAGGTATCATCTCCCGGTGGCTCTCGTTATTATGTTACTTTTATTGATGATGCAACTAGAAAAACTTGGATTTATTGTATAAGAATAAATCTGATGT
This sequence comes from Pinus taeda, assembly GCA_000404065.3. Taxonomy (NCBI): domain Eukaryota; kingdom Viridiplantae; phylum Streptophyta; class Pinopsida; order Pinales; family Pinaceae; genus Pinus; species Pinus taeda. The sequence continues at coordinate 262,309 of APFE031685097.1, read as the reverse complement.
ATTTGATACTTTTAAGAAATGGAAAGCTTTGGTTGAGATTGAGACAGGAAAGAAATTGAAGTGTCTTAGATCAGACAATGGAGGTGAATATTGCAGCAGAGAGTTTGATAGGTACTGTTCAGGGCATGGAATTCGCAAGAAGAAGACAGTTCCAAGAACACCACAAGAAAATGGTGTGTCAGAAAGGATGAACAAGACAATCGTGGAGCGTGCAAGGTGCATGAGATTGCATCCAGGATTGCCTTTACAGTTTTGGGCAGATGCTGTAGATACTGTTGTTTATCTAATAAACAGAGGGCCTTCAAGTTCCTTGGATGGTGGTGTTCCAGAGGAAGCATGGAAAGGTAAAAAGGTAAACTACTCTATTTTAAAGCCTTTTGGTTGTGAGGCCTTTGTTCATATTGATAAAGAAAATAGAACAAAGCTTGAAGCAAAGTCAAAGAAATGTACCTTTATTGGATATGGTGTTAATGATTTTGGTTATCGCTTATATGATTATGAAAATCACAAAATCATTAGGAGCAGAGATGTAATATTCAATGAAAAGGTCTTGTATAAGAATCAGTTGCAGTAAAAGAAACGGGAAGAAGAAAACAATGAATACACAGTTCTTGATGAAATCATTGAAAAAGTAAAGGTGCCTGAAAATAATAATAATCAACAACCACAACAGCAGCAACCACCACAACAGCAACAGGCACCCCAAACACCTAAAAGCGGTGTTAGAAAATCTACTAGGATAAGTAGACCCCCTGAACGATACTCTCCTTCATTATATTATTTATTGTTGACTGATTTTGGTGAACCCAAATGTTATGAAGAAGCAATGCAGGTTGAAAGCAAGAAGAAGTGGGAGCTAGCCACGGAAGAAGAAATGGACTCCTTAATGCATAACCAGACTTGGGACTTAGTCAGGTTGCCTGCAAGTAAAACTACATTGCAGAATAAATGGGTTTATAGGCTGAAGAAAGAAGATGGAGGAAAACAGAGATACAAAGCTTGACTTGTGGTGAAAGGGTTTGCACAGAAGAAAGGTATTGATTTTGATGAAATATTTTCTCATGTTGTTAAAATGACTTCAATAAAAACTATTTTAAGTCTAGTAGGAGTTGAAAATTTGCATCTTGAGCAGTTAGATGTACAGACAGCCTTTCTCCATGGGGATTTGGAGGAAGAGATATATATGCAGCAGCCAAAAGGTATGAAGTAAAAGGGAAAGAGAAACTCGTGTGCAGGTTGAAGAAGAGCTTGTATGGCTTAAAACAAGCTCCAAGGCAATGGTATCTAAAATTTGACAAGTCTATGTCTGAACAAGGTTATACTAGATGTCACTCTAATCATTGTGTTTATCTAAAAAAGAAAAACGATGGCAGCTATATCAAATTGTTATTGTATGTAGATGACATGCTTGTTGCAGGATCTAACATGCAGGAAATAAATGTGCTCAAAAGAAAATTGGCAAATTCATTTGCAATGAAGGATTTGGGAGCTGCAAAACAAATCCTTGGAATGAGAATAACTAGAGACAGGAAAAATCATAAATTAACATTGTCTCGGAATGAGTACATACAAAAGGTGTTGAAAAGATTTAATGCACAATGCAAAACTAGTTAGTACACCTTTTGCTAGCCATTTCAAACTTAGTAAGGAAATGTGCCCAAAGACCCAAGAAGACATGGATTATATGTCTAAAGTTCCATATGCATCAGCAGTTGGAAGCTTAATGTATGCAATGGTCTACACAGGGCCTGATATTGCACATGCAGTGGGAGTTGTAAGCAGGTACATGAACAATCCAGGAAAGGAACATTGGATGGCAGTGAAATGGATTCTCAGATATTTGAAAGGTACCACAAATCAAGCATTATGCTTTGGTGGTTCAAACATTTATCTACAGGGATTTGTTGATGCAGATATGGCAGGTGATAGAGATAACAGGTGGAGCACTATAGGATGTCTATTTACTGTAGGTGGAACAGCTGTCAGTTGGGTTTCAAAAATCCGAAGCGTTGTTGCACTTTCAACAACAGAAGCAGAGTATGTTGCTACTACAGAGGCTAGTAAAGAAATGATTTGGTTACAAAGGTTTATGGGTGAATTGGGTAAGGAGCATGATATGGGCACGTTATACAGTGATAGCCAAAATGCCATTCATCTTGCAAAAAACTCAGCGTTTCATTCCAGGACTAAACACATACAGTTCAAGTACCATTTCATACGATCAGTGTTGGAAGATGGAGAGTTGAAGCTGGAAAAGATACACATTAGCCAGAATCCTGCAGATATGCTAACAAAAGTTGTAAGCAGGGAGAAACTGAGAATATGCTCAGTTTCGATTGGTCTTCAAGGATGACGATGAAGATGAGAAATAGCCAGATCCAAAGAGGAGTCATTGTCCAGCAAATGAAGCAGCGGTGAAGTTGCTACAATCATTCTCCAAGTGGGAGATTGTTGAGTATGGAACATGATTGTTTAGAAGTCTTTGTTTCAGCCAGATGTATACCCCAGGAAGTTTGTACACCCCTCCACGCAGGAGGGTGCGGGGGGAACTTGTCCCCCCCCAAGGGGGTTCAGGGGGGCTAATCCCCCCCAACTAGGGGGTCCGAGGGCCAACGGTTCGCTGGCGGGGGTTTCGGGGGCAGCGCCCCCGAAGCTAAAAATAGATGTAAAATTGTCTTGTAAAAGTATAGTAATTTCTAGTCAATCTGGGCCATTCATTAGGCAAATGATCTGATGGTAGAACTTATGTTTAGTTTAGGGTGTTTTGCCCTAGAAGGCAACTCCTCTCTGTGTATGAGGGCATTGTATTTTTTGAGGCTATGTAATAGATGTGCATTCTCCGAGCGAGAAACAGAGAGGTGAGACTGTGAGAGAAAACAGAGGATATTACAGCGGATCTGCTATAGGTTGTGTCTCTTCATTTTGCTAGATAATAGAAAGGAAGGACTGGTTGTTCAAGGTCGACGTAGCCCAAATTGAATGAACCACGTATATCTGTGTCCCTCTAGTTTTATGCATTTTTTTGTATTTATATTTTTGCTATATTCTATGTGTTCCATTGCTCTGTAATATATAATTCTCTAACATGTTGCAATAGCAGTTTTGTGCTGAGGAGCTGCCGGAAGGGTTTTTCAGGGTTTCATCCAGGAAATTTCTCTCAAACTGTGAGGTATAGCTGCTAAGGAAATTCTTTATTGGGTAGGCCAGTTTCGGCACCGAAATTGTACTCTGATATTGCTTAATAAGAAAACCCTCAGATAGCTGCACTGGTTTTCCCGCATTGGGTTTTTCCGAGGACATTGGTCCAAAAATAATGGTGTCAACTAGTGTGGTTGTTCTTGTTTCTTTTAGTTGTTGGTCTGTAATATGTTGAGCATGCAATGGTGTTTATTTTCAGTATTTACTTTGTAAATAACTTATTAAAGAAAAATAACAAGTAGGTAGGAATAAATCAGAAAAAGTGCATGAAGGGTTTCTAAACTAAAAACTTAGAAACTTCAACATGGTATCAGAGCGTGTTGCAAATCACAGGAGGACTAAAAGATATCAGCTGAACGGAGCAATAGCAGCAGAAAATAGTTGTCCCAAGGTGACAGAAATTGTTTCTACCAGCGTCGAAGCCTAGAAGTGTGACGCAGAGCCAGCCAGAGCCACGCAAAAGAAGTCGGGAGATGCGCAGAGCCTCAGAGAGGCCAGCGTTGCTAATGCAGAAGGACAACGGGCTAACGCAAGGCATCCCAAGGCTGACACAGACCCATCTAGGGTGACGCAGAGCCAACATGAGGCAGAGAGGGGCTGACGCAGTTCAAAAAGACAGTTGCTGGAGTCTAGAAGGCTGCAGAAATATTGCAGAGTGGAGCTCGTGAGGTATTGTAGTTTGAACAGTACCTGACAAAGCAGGGCCAGAGGAGTTGTTACCGAGGGTTTCTAGCCGAGGAACCTGGATCAGCAGTGCAGTTGCACAAGACGATTAGAGGAGTGGACATCTCAACAAGCAGCAGAAGGATTTCCAGGAGGGAAATCAGGACTCAGAGGGAGTCCAGAAGAGAACTTCCAAACAGGAAGTAGAGACTCAGGGGAGTCAAACGGAGAACTTCCAGGAGGGAAGTAGACGAGTGTCATAACACTACACAAGGTAAGAGACCAAAATAGACTGGACAGAGCATCGAACTTCGCAGTTTGGAAGGCCAGAATCTTACCAGTGCTTGACAGGAATCGTGTTAAGAAATTCAACTTGAAGATGATAGCTATCCCAGTCAACCCAAATGATAATGACAAGTACGAAGAGGCGATGGCGAGGGCCAAGTGCATTATCCTTGACGAAGTCAAGGATCATGTGGTACCACATATAGCCGAGAAGGAAACAGCAGTTGAGATGTGGGAGGCTCTCAGAAACCTATACCAGCATACTTCTGTGCAGGGAAGGATGTTGCTCGAGAACCAGATTAGGTCATATCAAATGAAGAAGGGTCAAACGATTGACTACTTCCTCGGAGGACTGAATGAGATCCGAGACCAGTTGATTTCTGTAAGAGCGACACCGGATCAGGAGCTTATGGTGAGGACAACCCTAAATGTTGTCTCAGAAGATTGGGAAGTGTTTGTCCAGAGTATCCTAGGCAACTCTCCTACTGTGGGACGAGACGTGGGTAGCTCTTCGCAAGGAAGAGATCAGACGGCAATCAAAGACAGGTAGCAGCAACAAAGGGATCAAAGTTCAGCAGGAGGAGGAGGATGTGGCCCTAGCATCTGAGGGAAAGCAGGAGAAGCAGAAGAAGAAAGATCTCTCCAAGATCAAGTGCTTCCATTGTGGGGAGATGGGTCATTATGCGACCTAGTGCCCAAGGAAGAAGAGTAAGGGAGAGTGTTCCGAGACTAAGGCAATGCCAGCAAGGGCAAACAAGGAAGTTTTGACAGACGATCACTGTGCCATGAGTGCACACGCAACACTTGAGCGGAAGTGGGGAGACATCGAGCTGTAGTCAAGCGGACTACAGGCAATGAGGGGCAGGATCCTTGAGGTATCGAGCCTCTTGGATTAGAACTTGCTACGGGAGCCCCGACGAGGAGTAGCGGGACTAGCTAGGTGGGTAGAGACGGATGCAGATGGAGCGGCAGAGAGAGCTACAGTGCAGGGGCCCCGAGACATCGCAAGAGCTAGCAGGCTGCAACGGTGCGAGAGGCACAGGAGTGTTGCACCAGTGCAAGAAGGCACAAAGAGGTGTGCAACGGTGCGAGATGCAAGGAGTTGTTACAGCAGCGCAGAGGTCAGAAAGGGAGCACTTGTCAGCGATAGAGGGAGCTTGAGCATCAGTGGGTGTTTCTAGCCCAACAGGGAGGTCAGTTGGGAGATCAGTTACTTACTTCTCAGTAACTGAGTTGCAGTGCAACAGTGGGCAGCACGATGCAGCTTGATGAGAGGAGGTGCAGTGCAGATGCAGCGCTAGGAGAAAGGACCAGCAACAGCACGGATGCAGAGGGAGTTATCATACAGATGCAGCAGTGGCAGTGGAAAAAACATGGGCAGCAGTACAAGAGGCAGCAATGCAGAGGATGTTGGGCAAGAAGGCCTAGCATCATCACGGGTACCATTGCCAGATCATCAGAGTAATACTCAGTGAGGGGTATTGTTAGAGCACAGTCCTTGCTAAGAGGGAGTGTTGATTTAGGGTAGCATCGGATGTGCTCTAGCCACGAAATTTGGTGGAGAAGTTGGGGCACATGAGATCTCCAATACCCAGAAAGGGTTTGGGCAGATTCTAAACAAATCAGGAGATATTAAATAATTAATATTTTTAATGGAGTCCCTAAGTCTAAACATAGGGAAAATAAAATATTAATGTGTATTGATATGAATCTGTGTTAGAGTGGTCCAAAAGACATGGATCAAGCCAGATCTAATCTTAGCCGTCAACAAGAGATGTCAACAAGAAAAGTATAAGAGGAGGCTTGAGGGTCACTTGGAGGACACATCAGATGATCAGTCATTCTATTCTCTAGAGCGAGGTTTGCTAAGAGAGATAGAATCACTGATCGGGAGAGCAACTGAGGGGCATTGAGTACAGAGGAACATAGAAGGCAGAGATTGTGCCAGGAGAGCAACACAGCAGCCAAGGAGAGTGACGCAGAGCCAGCAAGGGCTCATGCAGAGGCAGCCAAGTGCTGCACAGAGCACCAAAGAGGCCAACGTCGCTGACGCAGAGGCTCCCAGAGTTGACGCAGGGCCTCTTGTGGCTGACGCTGGGCCAACGTGAGACAGAGAGGGGCTAACACAGTCCAGATTGGGCAGACGCTAGGGTTGCAGGAGCAATTTTGTGCTGAGGAGCTGCCAGAAGGGTTTTCCGGGGTTTCAGCCAAGAGATTTCTCTCAAACTGTGAGGTATAGCTGCTAAGGAAATTCTCTGTTGGGTAGGCCAGTTTCGGCACCCAGATTGTACTCTGATATTGCTTAATAAGAAAACCCTCAGATAGCTGCATCGGTTTTCCCGCATTGGATTTTTCTGGGGACATTGGTCCAATAATAATGGTGTCATGTGGTGTGGTTCTTCTTGTTTCTTTTAGTTGCTGATCTGTAATATGTTGAGCATGCACTGGTGTTTATTTTCAATATTTACTTTGTAAATAACTTGTTAAAGAAAAATAACAAGAGGTAGGAATAAATCAAAAAAAGTGCATGAAGGGTTTCTAAACAAAGTAAACTTAGAAACTTCAACACAAAGGTTATATCACTAAACCAAGAGAGGAAGATGCTCAAGCTCTTGCCACGTATATGAAAGGGGAAGTTAGGTCTCAAAGGATTCTCATAAAATCCATCAAGGATCCCATCATCCCATATGTATCTAGACTCAAAACTTCAAAAGAAATCTATGACAAACTGGTAGAGTTATATTTTGTAAGCACTATTGGAGAAGTCATCTCATTAAGACAAGAATTCTACAAGCTGAAGATGTCAAGGGAAGGTGGAATAGCCTCATACTTTATGAGGATATCTGAGATCTGGGACCAACTAGAAAGATCTGGGAGAAGCCATGTGTGATAGAGAAATGACTACAGTTGTACTAAATGCACTACCGGAGGAGGGGGGTAACTTCACTTCAAGTATTTATGGGAAGAAAGAAGCTACTCCAATCCAAGATCTATGCTCACTATGCAAGAAGGAAGAATCTAGACTAAAGGACAAATCTGATGTGGGAGTAGGTAACCAAAAGCAAGCTTATGCTACAATGACAAGAAAAAAGAAAAAATTTGGAAAGTCTGGTTCTTGGAAAAATAAAAAGGACATGTCTAAAGTTCAATGCTATGGGTGTCAGGAATATGGACACTACAAAAGAGATTGTCCTAGATTCAACAAGGACAACAAAAGAGGAAGAGAAGAAGCCCATATCTCCAAAGAAGTAGAGGAAGCTGAAAAGAAGAACTCCAAGAAAGAGGAAGTAAGAGATCTCTATTACTAAGATAGGCTTCCTCACCTAAGTTCTTCACAAGTTCCTAAGTCTTCTATCGTAAGATATGGCTATCATTATTCACTAAATGGGATGCGTCAAGACATCATAAAAACATTAAAACCAAGAGCTCGGGAAATTATCATAAAGAAGCAATGAAAGATGGTTAGAATCTATCGAAATCAAGGATATAGCTCTTGGGAATATCATTGGAACATAAGTGACAAGGTCATCTAGTACAAGGTTTATCATAAATCTGTCAGGAAACATCTGTTGATGGCGATACTCTAGATCCTCAAGATTCTCAGATGGAATCTTCACGAAAGGTTCACCGATCAAGAGAGGAAGCAAGTGCTTCATTAAGAATTCCAAACTTGTGGAATTCATGGGATGATGGCATGATGACATAAAATTAAAGTAGATCAAGGGATTGAAACTCTTTCAATCAAGGAAGCTGCTACATGAAGTCTAGATGACCCAAAGGAAAAATAAGGTATGTATGCTTATATTTGATATTGTGGAAGTCATGTCATATGGTTGCAGGTAACATGGATCAACGCTATATCTTGAGAGAATAGTGAATGGGAAGGATCTCCTCCCTCGAAGAAATGCAAGAAAGCATGAATCATACATTCACTAGATGAAATCAGCATAATATGTCCTCATATGTAGTATGAGGTGGTTGACAACAATTGAGGAACTCTAATTGGAAGCTCCTGGGAATGAGATGTGCGACGAAAGGAATGAATAGATCATGGAATATGCAACCATGATAAAGGCTATCAACATCCGAAAGACCAAGAAGATTTGACTAGGATATCTCCATGGAAGATATGAAGACTCTAACTAAGTCTACAAAAGAAAAAGACCCTTGACAATATATATCTTTGGAAGATGTGTCGATATGTATGCTGAATGTTGATGCAAACTAAAAGATGTTATGATAAGAGACCATCACAAAGGTAATGTTGATTTTAATGTTCATTCCCTTATTTTTTATCAAATATCTGGATGGGTTTATGCAGGGTTGCCAAGGGAAGATCTATGGATGTCTTCCACCAACAATGCACATGTAGTAGGATGAAAGATCCTTAAGTAAACATGGCATGAAGAAAGCAGCATGGCATGAAGGAAGGCCAAATATGGACTGATGGATCACTTTTCGATGATGACATGACTCACTCATGGATGAAAGTGATGGATGGTCTATGCCCCAAGAAGAAGTCCCAAAATATGAAGACTACTGAATGATGAAATGAAGTTCATGACATCGTGAGGAGGAGTTCTTCAAGCAACTAGTTGTCCCATTATCTCCATCAAGGAGCTCTTGTAGGTCCCTAATTAAGAGGGAGCCTAGAAACAAGTTTCTTACTTGGAAGAAACTTGGAAATTTCTAAGCCAAAAGGGAGCTTAGGTACATTCCTTCCGTAGGAATGAGTACATTTCTTTATTGGAATAGTTATGTCCTCCCTCATTAAAAGGGTGAGATTAGACAAATCATTATTGTCTTCACTTGGGAAGATAGAATGGAGGATTGGGTAAGCATCTGGCATCCAATGTTCTTTGAGGATGTATTACGGCATCCAAGACAAGAGTAGTCATTGAGGATCGATATTATTTGAGGACTGGGAATCCAAGATAAGAATAGTCCTGGTGGAACATACCTTGAGAACCCGGGTGGGGTATATTCCAAGAGAGAATGATGAGGGTGTCTATACATCATTGGGCTCACCAACATTGTGCTCGGATCTCGTGGAGAGATAGACTTGTTAGTCAAGGCCTTGCTATGTGACAATGCTGGTTGATATGATGCTATACAAATGGGTTACCAATCCGACTTTTCTAAAGAGAAATTCTTCAAATTGAGAATGACCAAGTACCATTATGAATACCTCCATAGTCAAGAGGGAGTGTTGAAAAGTGTAACTAGGTTCAATCTTCATAATGACATGTAATTATGATTTTATGTATTTGATGAAAAGAAGAAAAATAAAATTATTATTGTAGTGCTTGTCTCATGGGTTTCATGAGCAAGGAACTTTATTTAGTGATGGCTCCCATTGTGAGCCTTTAAGATTTGTCATCTAGTTATAAAATTCAATTTGAGTCTATGTCATGTACGAAGGACCCTTCTTGGGCATGTTACACTTATGTATGAGTCCATAGAAATGTCAAGTAGCCCTCCAAGACAAGCACAAGGCGTCCCTATTCAAGTCGGCTTCAAATGGAATTAATTAACTCCTCCAAATAGTCATGTCATCTCACCTTATTCAAGTCGGCTTATTATAGAGGCAAACCACTATAAATAGAGTCGTCCGAATTTCATTTAGAAACAGAATTTTCGGTGATCAAATCTGAAGCAAAAAGTGCAAAGTATTGCAGAAGGAGCCGAAAAAGAGCAGTCCAAAAAGTGCAAAGTACTACAGAAGAAGGAGCCGAGAAAGAGCAGTTGAGAAAGAGCAACGAAGAATGTGCTACGTCTGAGGCTTAGTTGCAGCAAAAGGAAATGAGAAAGAGTAGCATTCCTCCTAGCCGAGTTGGAGGAAAGAAGGTCAAATCTAGAAGGGAGGCCAAGGCAAGAATTAGAAGAAGGTAAAGTCTACAAGGAAGGCCTAGATAAGAAGAAGATGGAGCCTAGAAGGGAGGCTGATGGTTTGAAGTTGAAGAAGGTCGAAGTGGAAGAGGAGCCGAGAAAAGGAAAGAAGCAGAAGGTTGATTGTTGTTGTCAAAGGATCTCATCAAGAGAACTTGTGTCCTGATCTTGGAGTGGCAAATAGGTCAAGGGTCGTGGCCTTGGTATTCGTAAATTGGAATCTCTATAAGAAAAAGAATTTGTTCGGGTTATCCTCTCAAAGAGTGAGAGGTTTTGGCCCTGGCTGATAGCCTATATTCTATGTATCTTGTCTCTTTATGGTTTATGCATTGGAAGTTATTTGATGGAGAAGAACACTAATAACCAAAATAAAAGAAGATCCTAATCTAAAGAAATAAAAAGCACTCACAAGCAGTTACTAATAGAAGAGAAATCACTTAATTGCTATGCCCTAATTTCTCAACAAATATGATGCATCATTTATTTTTGTGTTTAACGTTATCTTTTACAAGTTGTTGATGACAAATCTTATCCATTTATTATGGTTGATCATTTGATAATAATGTTATAACTACTAGATGATTGATGTTATATGTCTACTAAATGGTTGATGCTTTGATGATTATCATTATCTAGTACTTATATCTATGCTTCATGTTTTCTACAACAAATTTGGCATTCTACATGTTTTTCAATATTCATGAATCAAAATATATTAAGACATATATCACATAAAAAAACACTCGTAGAATGCTCCTCTCTTGAAAGCTTTTGAAAATTGGTGCTTCTTACTCTTGCTCCCAACAATCTTGCATCAAAATGTGTGGAAAGGTCCCTGATACCCACCACCAGTGGGTGACCCCTATAGGAGAAAATTTTCTCCTAGATTCGTCTTCAGCTAGCAGCCAACTAATAACTAGATGTGCTACTATTCTCTGCCACCTAAGCCAGCCATTGTGTGCCCTCGCTCATCTGTTATGATCATATGTTTGAAGGTGGGCCATCCAACCCCGAAGGTATGATTTTTCATTATGTAACTGGGTGTTTATGCTTTCTTTTCTTGGGCAAATTTGGGCATGGATTAGTGGGGGGATTCGACGGAAAGAAATGGCTTTGACTGTACTCTTGTTCCCTTACCTCAACTAAGTGGTTAATCCTGTATCCTAGTCCCGTGGGATCTCCTTTAAGGCTACTAGCTTTAAGAGTGGCACTACATGAGAAAACTTGATTTTGGTTGCATGGTCCCGCTTCCTAATGCCATATATCTCACTCTCCTCTGCTCATTACAAGCCCTTTTCACATTTTCCCCATATGGGTCCACATTTGGCCACCAGGTACACAAGGTGTTAGCCTTTGGGGTACAACTCAAGGTGTTCTTGTTCATTGATCTGTGGTATGTATTGACTATGGGCTTCCTATGTGGTGCTTTATATTATTATTTTGAAATAATACATAGTGTTTGCAGGTACTCAATCCTTGGTCTCCTAGTGCACAGACTGTGGGCAAGGGTTACGTTGCTTGGATCCTTAGTTTTTATACGGTGGATTGAATCTTTGCTAGGGCTATAATGAGCATGAATTTTTCTGAAGCGTTTTAGCCATTCTTTCAAAGAAAAAATATCATAAAAAAATATTTTCTCAAAATCTATTTTAAAAACCCTTGTATAATTTGTACATAATTTTGTAATTTTATTTGTAAATTATTCTTCTAACTTGATTTGGGGTTTTTAGATTTATTTTGCATATATTTGGGGTTTGGGTGTTTTTATTTTCATTTTTGCAGGTTAGATCAAGGAGTCAAGTGGAAGAAGAGCTAGATTTAGGCCCTTCGGGGTAAGATCTAGTTTCTTGAAATATTTTGTGGGGTTTCGTGGAAGAATTTTCAGAAAATCAAAGAGCTGAAGCATAAAATGTTTTTGAGCAAGGGTTTCAAGGGTTTCAGGGCTCCGAGCCCCGATTTTCTCCTCCAAACCCCCAACGTCCCCTCTTTGGCCTCCTGCATTAGCCTTTTCAACCTTCCTAAGACTGGTCGTGACCTTAGGGGCTGCGACCTCCCTTCTTCTCCCTAGCCGTAGGCCCAAAAGGCCTTGTGACGTCCTCTTTGGCGCTCCTAGGCCTCTTGCAGACCCTCCGTCCCCTCCTCGGCCCTCTATCCAGCATACTCTCCCTCCGTCCTCCTCCGTTCCCTCTCCTCTCGGCCTCCTCTCCCTCCTTTCTCCCCATTTCCCTCCTTCCTTTGCCTCCTCTCTTCTCTTCCCTTGGCCATAGCCCTCTAAGGGCTTGCGACTCTACCTTTTTTGGTCTTTAGACCTTAGACCTTTCCCTAGGCCTCTAAGCCCTCTTCATCCCCAACGCTAGCCTCATTGGGCATAATGTTGCCCTTTTGTGGCCATATCCTTCATCCTTGGGCCCCGATTTATCATCCCAACCATTTAATTCTCACAAATTTGTCTCCCTTAGCCTTGTTCTCCCTTTTCTTGGCCTCCTTTGCCTTAAATTGACCTGAAATCCTAATATGAAGTTTTAAGGCTAGATACTTGGTGATTTTGTAGGCTTAAAGTCTCAAAATTCATATTTTTCAAGCGTCAATTTGATCCCAAAGTTTCAATGAATTTCAACCATGAGATCTCCAAGGCCTTGGGCCTAGGGTTCGGCTTTTAAATCCTTATTTTGCGTTAGTTTTACTACAACAGTCAAATCAATAATTTTTAAGCTCTAAAATCACATTTTAAATGGTCAAAATCACTTAGAATTATAAAATTTAAATTTCCACAAGTTTTGGCCACATGGGCATCTTGAATTTGGCCTAGATCTAACTTTTTGCTTGCTGAATTTTTCTGCGTAAATTGCTAAATCAAGTTTGCAAAATTTTCTGAATCGAACACTTAAAGAGGGGCAAAAACTTCGAGTTTTCAATTTCCTACAAAATTTTACTATTTTTGGATATATTAGGGATTGTCTTAAGTATTGTTGGGTTGCTGATTTGTCACTGTTGCACTGCTGTAATAAACATATCAGTTCTGAAATTTCTGAATCATATCCTCTAAATAGCTCCAAAAATTATTTTTTTCAAGTTTGGCAAAATTTTACTATTTTTGGACATCTTGGGCATTGTCTTGGGCCTCATTAGCTTGCTGATCTGCGATTTATTTACTGATGTTATAAATATTTCAGATCTGAAAATTTCGATGAAAACATATCTTAAAGGCCCTAATGCATCTGATTTCTCAGTTTACTTGGCAATTGTGCACATTTTGCAGTATTGAGTAAGCATAGACATCATTGAAGTAGCATTTATTTACTGTTGTCATAAATTGTTTACTGCTGTCATATTAGTCACTCACTGCTCATAGAAAGGATCAGTGGAACACAAAATGCTTAAGTGTTTTCATATCTTGTTACTTGTTCCTACCATTTACATGATTAAAGTGACTAACATTGTTGGTTTCTTGAGAATTTAAGTTTCACATCTTTTTGGCATTATCACGTATAATCTTGTTGAATTGTGATTGACATCTTGATTAATAAGTGGATACGTTGATTTAATTGATTAAGCATCTTGTGGAATATTGTTGAAGTTTACACTTGTCTCATTTAAAGATTGTCATTTTAATATTGTTGAGTACTCGTGCTATAAGAAGATTCTCACTAAGTACTTAAATAACTCAAAAAATCTTAACTCAAGACAAATCCCACTCATAATCTCTTGCATTAGCATACTAAGTCTAGATTGCACTAATAATTTACCTCCTAGCATAAGCTAGGTTGATAGAAACATAGAACAACCCTTTTCACTTGGCTTGAGGGGCCTCAACAACTCTTCGGTGGTTAACACGGTGACCTTGCAGTTGTCAGAGCCACAATCTCTGTAGCGCCGGAGGTATCACAGGATAGGAGCACAACAAAAGGTATCATTAATTAGGCCATAGCCTGCTTCATGTTGGCCTCCTTCCCTGTTAAAATTGGCAATTGGGGCCAAATTACACTTTAGGACAACTCATATGATGGAGATGATTATTGCATTGGATTCCTCTTTTCGAGAGGTCTAATTTTGATATAAAGATCATCTTATTCTGACAACCAAAAATGGAATTTTGAATTTATTCTTTCTCATGCAGAAATTGTCAAGGTCGGCCTCAATCAAATGTAGGCTCATGCAGCCCAATGGATATGTCTCCTCACCCTCAATCAAGTGTGTAAATAAGAGTGACTTCTCTCTCATTTGGACATCACTCATCTCATCACATATCTCTCTCTCTCTCCTCTCTTGATTGGTTCGTACAGCTTGGAGGCAGCCTCTTCCTACTTTGCACGTGTGAGAGAAGGACGATTTTTTGGGCTAGTCTGCTGGCCGAAAATTTCAAAAAACAGGTCAGCGATGACCAACATTGACCAGGATTGTTTGACCATGCGTTGACCTCATTCTTATGGGAATAATTCTGATTTCCGAAGGCCGCATTGATTGGCACAATTTTCGAGGTGATTGGGACAATTTGCCTGGTTTGAATTTAGAGAGGTGTCCAAAGTTGTCACTGTGAAACTGCGAGGGTACAAGCTCCTTTATATAGGTGTTTGTCCTTGTATTTGAGCCGACATATCCATTGAACCGATGTGTCACCTTTTTATGAGCTGACATGACAGTTATATATATTTTGAGGCCAACATGACTATTATTTTCATCGTTTTGTTGGTTGATGTCTTCAGGAGGATTATGCTTGTCTTGGAGGGTTGTTCTAGACTTTTCTATATACTTGTATGCATCACACATAGGCTCAAGAAGAGCATGACATTGACCTTTGACATCTTAGGGTCTTGCTCATGAAACCCATGCAGCAAGGAATAATAATAAATTCATTTTCTTGTTTACAAAAATCATAATTACAATGTCATGAAGATCGAACCTAGTTACACTTTCTTCAACATTACATAGACTCAAGGTTTTACTAAGATCATTTACAATATATAACTTGCAGAATGGGATGACCATGATACATGAACCATTGATATGTGATCCAATCCTTGTTGAAAAAGTTGGTACTTCCACTCCTTTAGAACTTTGACGATTTGAGTGCAACAGGATTATTCATTCAATTTTCACTTCAACAATTAGTAATTCGTTGTTTCCTTGTGGCCAATTTTCATTTTCGAAAGTACCAAAAAGTAGTGACAAGTTTTGACAATCAATTTACTATGTTTCTATTATATATTTTCTATAGTATGTATTTATAGATTCTAATAGTAATTACAAAGTGTAGTTTTGAGTAACTTTTAAGTTTTTCACTATTTATTTTCCTATAGGAATTCTTTTAAAATGTATAATCTATTTACCCTAGTTTGAGAAAATCTAACATGGAATCAAAGCCCAATTTTTTATATCTTTCAAATTTTGTGCATGGAGAGGAGAGTTGTTTAGGATAGACATCTATCAAAGGGTTTAAGTGGGTAGCGTGTCCAAGCTTCAATGACTAAAGCAGATATGTGCCAATGATCAGCACATGGACTTGAGAAGGGTTGTCGAGTGTCAAACCTTGGAAAATCTAGTGAATGGAGATTGAACCTTGTTCAATGGAGTTGCAATAATGGTCATTCACAACTTGAAAGAAAATCACTTGTTGGAGGGAGCTTCCAACATTGTACCATGGGAGTTGAGATCATAGTTGCGGGGGAGCGCCCCCCCCCCCTTCGAACCCGCTCCCGAAGCGCGCTCCGGGCGGGAGCGGCTCGGGAGCGGCTCCTAGAAGCGCTCTCCCGGACGGGAGCGATTTTCGGGAGCGCGCTCCCTACCAAAAAAATTTTGCTCCCTGCCGATTTCGGGAGCGGCCTAGGGAGCGGCCGGCTCCGAGGCGATTTAAGCTGGCCGGGAGCGGCCGCTTCCGGGAGCGATTTTAAGCTGGCCGGGAGCGGGTCAGCGGAAAAAAATTCCGCGGACCCGAAAAAAACTAAAATTTTATAAAAGAAAATTTGTTTTAAAAGGCCCTTTGGGCATAAAATCATTTCATTGTGAATGTTTGAAGTAGTTGAGGAGCTTGAAGAGCAAGAGTTTGGAGCAAGGAGCAATTGCTGAAGAGCGAGGAGCAAGGAGCAAGGAGCGAGGAGCAAGCCTGCAGAGGTAAGTAACTTAACAATTTTGCTAATCTAGCTAGGTTAATTTAGTTAGGTAGTAATTTAGGGAATTTAATTTAGTTTATTGAGTATTAAAATGATGAATTGCAATTAAATTAATAAAT
>APFE031685097.1:189644-239772 GCA_000404065.3 Pinus taeda | reverse complement strand
ATATATATATTTTTAAAAAATCGCTCCCAGATTCGCTCCCAAACCAGGAGCTTCTGAAAATGGTCGCTCCCGCTCCCGCTCCCAAGTAACATTGGTTGAGATTGCAAAACACCCTGGAAATGGCAACTTAATGGTATGTCATGAAGAAGGTGATTATGCTACCTACAAATCATAGAGATCTAGCAAAACACATAAAGAAGGTAAGGGCACCAATGCAAATTCTATTAGAATGAGTGAAGGTTCACCTAATCCGTCATATCGTAGAGAAAAAGATTGTTGGAGAGATATATGATGCCTTAGGTACCTTGTACCAGAGTGTGAACATATCCAAGAAGATGCTCTTAAAGAACAGGCTAGGGCTGCTTGCATGAGCAAGATAGATACATTGACAAGCTATCTCAAGAAGATACCAAAATTGAGAGATTAGTGTCATGTCCCTTCTCAAACACATTTGTAACAGGGTGTTTCCACACATTTTTGCACAATTTTGGCTAAGGGAAAGAACCCAATATTTTCGCCTTAGGGACTTAGGAGGAAATTCGACTTGATTTGGTTGCTAGTGGAAGGTGGGGGCCACCCACGTGGGAATTCGAACTACGCCATTCGAATGGCTTGGAGGGAATTCGAAGTGATCGATGGAGGGGGCCACATGAGGCAAGGAAGACCCACAAAGATAAAAGGAGGAGGGAGCTCTCATTTGGATTCATGCTTACACCTTGCAATCAAAATTACTTGACTGTTCGCTCTGTTATTTAGCTGAGTCAACCGGTTGTTTAGCCACAAATCTCTCAAGCGAGAGATTCAATCTCTACTTCGGGGGACCATTTGTGCCCGCCCTAGAGAGGCAGTTCCATAAGTATTTTCAGGAGTTCCAGGAGTGTGTTACAGCACTACCATTCAGCCACAACAGGGAATGCATATTTCTGGCTAGCTGGAGAATACGCAGGGGGAGTTTGGAGTTATTAGTGATCAAGCACTTGCCGGGAGAGTTAGAGGATTGGGAGAGCAACAAAGGGCCAACCTTTTTTGTGATTTTTGGAGCCAACAGAGCCAGCATCCCAACAATTCAAATTACTGGGCTTGGGGACAGCGCACAGGGCCAGCCCAGCAATTTCGTGGAGCTAAGGGGCAGGTTCCATAGGCCGGAAGCCCATCCGGGATGTCAGGGGATTGATAACAGAGGTCAACCCAGCACTTTGGGTCCATTTCCAGGAGGATTTACAGGCAGATTCCAACAGGCCGAGTTTTGCAGTTACAGCTGAAGATGGGCTCCAAGGGGGTCAAATTTTAGAAATCTAAACGAGCCAAATTTCTTCGTGGGTTTTGTTGGGTTTTCTGAGAGGAGTCCGTGGTTAAAATTTCAGAATTTTCCAAATGTTATTCGGGCCTAAAATCCTAATTCTTATAATAGGGTGAATTGCTAGTTAGTTGGGGAATTCACACCATTTTGTAGGTTTGACTTTGGCTTGGAGATAGGCCAAACCCTTTCTGGGTTTTCGTGTGTTTTGGTCAAGGAGCTTGAGGTTAAATTTGCATCATTTTCTGAGCATCGGAGGTGGAGTCTCTTGCAGTCCTTTTCCAGCCAGCAATGTAGTGTCCTGGGCAGCGCAAAGCATTAGAAGAGCAGTCATTTCCAGCACTTGAGATCATTGTATTATCACCTGGGTTCTGTCACACTTGCCATTGAGGCAAGTCCAGGTTCATTACTCCATACTATTGTACTTGCTCCATTGATTAATAAAATGGCTCAGCTGGTTCTTACTTATAATTTATGTGTTGTAAATCGTTTTTGCTTTGCATATCACTGTTTATTTAAGTTTGGAACATTACAATTAGATTGTTTCAATTGGAGACACAATTGAGAATAATGAGTTAGTTCATATTTACATAATGTCTTCAATCCGTCTTGGCACAACTTCCCTAAGTTAACTACAATTGGCAGAAATTTCTTGACTGCGGGGAATTGTGGTGACTTCGAGGAATTGTGGGATTCTTTCATTAGAGAGGAGATGAAAATAAAACAAGTCTCAACCAAGTTAAAAGGATGAGGATGACGCACTAGATCTAGCCCTAATCAAGAAGGTGGGGAGAGGAGGTAGGAAAAGAGGACATGGGTGGGAAGAGCGAGGAAGAAGAGTCAAATTCTTAATGTAAGTGGAAGAAATGCTTGAGTCATATCCACTACTTACGAGATTCTCCAGCAATAACTCCAACTGAAAGGATGCTCCAACACCCTAATTTACCAACTCCAACTAGGACACTCCAACGCCCTGATTTACTAAGTCCAACTAGAAGGAGAAAGAAATTTATGTTTCGGGAAAAATTTATGATGTGATCACCTATGTGGACAAAGACAATGCTTGATCTTGGGTGATCGAGACTAGAGGGAGATCTACTTATGAAAAATCAAACCCTAGAATGGAGTAACGGATGATGAAAAACCCTTGTTTTCATACCCCCACTATCATTTTATGAGGGAACAAAGTCATTGAGGAGAGCTTAACATGAAGGATCACTCAAGGGAATGTCACGCAAGTCCTAAAAGGTAATGCATACAAAACCATTGCCAAGATTTCATAGAAAAATATTTAATAAAATCTAGCACAAAGAAACCCTAACAATATCCATTCCATGCAATAGCAATAAAGATATTCAGATACATAGAATACTTAAAAGAAAATGCATGAACCAATCCTTTATTATTCCAAATGATGTCTCCAAAACAAGAGAAAGTCTCCATAAGCAAATACTCCACCAAAGATCACATCTCCACAAGAAACAAGTCTATTTCAGCTAGGCTAAAATCTCTTAGAGAGGTCGAATTGATCCGAAAGTGATGATGGAATGACAAAAGAGGTGACCTCTATTTATATGAGGTCTACCTTAACTAATTTTTTACTAATGAAGCCCCTAAAACAATTTTGACATAACATAACCTCAAGTTACAAACCAACCCACTAGCTAAGTGACAAAATAAGCCATATATGCCCACACATGTGGGCCATAGCCTCTATAAAAGTTGACGCCATGCCCTTCTAAGGCTCCAAATGCCATGTCATGGTGTGGTAAGGAGTGAAAAAGTGCCACGATCCTAGAATCATCCAAAATTTGACGGAACTCCCTCAAATTCTCCTCTAGGGTCCCAAGTCCAGTTGGGGTGCCATCATGTCATCTCCATGAATCTAAAACTACAACAAGGCCTCCTCCCTCCAACATTAGGGATTCTCCAAGTGCAACAAACCATCCCAAGTATCTCAATGGAAGATCATCCTCATCTGAACTCTGAATCAAGCCTTGCCAATCAAGTTGTGTCAAGGCCAGCCTAGGGGCATGTTGGACTCTGAATCAAGCCTTGCCAATCAAGTTGTGTCAAGGCCAGCCTAGGGGCATGTTGGACTCTGAATCAAGCCTTGCCAATCAAGTTGTGTCAAGGCCAGCCTAGGGGCATGTTGGGTCCAATGGTGTCATCATGAAGAATCCTCTATGCTAGGTCAAAGTAGAGCAATGTCTTGGATCTTGAGGGTACTTCAAGACATGTAACATTTGCTTAAGTCATCAAGAGGTTGAATTGCATTGCTTAAGAGAGTTAACACGACATCTGCTGAGCCATCTATCTCTCTGAAGAGGCCTAGATACCTGTGGAGTGGGTGCCTTTAACGCTTAGGTTATTGTGGACCACCTAACAAAAGAAACACGAACTCATGTGAAAGCAACCATCCATCAAAGACTAAGATCATATATGCTTATAAGCATACCAAACTTGAATGTTAAGGGCATATTAATACTTTAAACAAGGATCACCTTTTGATATCTAATTAGACCAAATCACGTAAAGGTGTTCCCTACCTTGATAGAGGTGGCTAATGGCCAACCCTATTAAGTGTTTTCAACCCTCAAGGGGAGATAGCATTTCCAAGGTCAACCCCTCAATCAATAGGTATTACTATAAATGTATGACAATGGAGGGGAAAGGCTTTCGGCCAAGTGCCATGGTCAAAGGGGCCAGCTAATGGGGAGTCCACATCCTGAGTGTATGAATGTAAACGAGGGTGCAATAGTGGAGACATGAGTTACCCTACTCGACCTAATTTTTCCACCCCTCTAGTGTGCCTTTTACTTCTTCTTGAAAATGCTTTGTATTATGGTGCATAGCTCAAGGGTTAGAGCATGCACCTTATGATGTATCATTTTATATTACCCCTTAAGATGAAACAGTACATCGCTCATCAAGGTTGGGACATGCAAGGGTTCATTTTGATGTAAAGGAGCATCATGTGCTCAGGAACTGGGTGATGGCCAAAAGAGAAGGGTAGAGTTCATACTAGGATTTTGCTCCTGTGTTAACTTACATCCCGACCATCTTTTGCATTTTGATTTTCTTCTTTTTGTTTTATTATGCCCATGATATGTTTTTTCATTCTTTTAGTTGCGTCAACCTCCAAGGCAATAGTTTTTTAGCCCTACTCAAGGGCTGTAGACATGTGGGTGCCAAATCCCAATGAACCAATAACAAGTTAGACCCGAAAAATGGATGTGGTATATGGGGTTTGTAATGTGTGATGGAAAGCATCAAGTATCGTATAGAGGATAATGAACACACTATCTCAATCTGGGTTTTCAAAGTAGTGCCCCTCCTATAACCCTAAGGCCTTAAGGGAGGTCCCAACGGATTAAGGCTTAAGATTAACTCCCCCCCCCGGGTAAGGTGAGAGAATAGATTTATAATCAAGATCTGTCAATCTTCCAAATCACCCCTGTATCCATACCAAATGCCCAAAACAAACAAACAACTATAAGCACCCAATTGCAAAATGATCAAAGTACCTTTTGAATAATAGGCCACCTTCATCCAAGTGAAAATGCCATATGGGGAGGGAGAGGCATATGGTTGATGCAAATGGTGGAGGCACATGGCATATCATCATCAAATAGTGGTTGTCAGGGGCTAATGATTGGTTTGTGGTCCAACTAGCTGTCAAATGTAGGAGAAAAGTTGTATCCTACGAGGTTAAATTTATCAATACTTTAACTTGTCCTTTTCTTACAAGATAACTTGAATCACCATTAATGTAATTTGATTAAAAGATTTTGGTCTATTTGGTTCCTCAACAAGGTTGCCCTTTGGCTGCAACTCTCTACACAATATCCTGAATATTCTAGGCTCCCTAATTGTGAAAAGGTGATGAATGACAAGTTTAATGACATTCTCCTACCAACAAAGACAACTACCAATTAGCGAATAAGCACTTTGTCGACTCTTTTATGGCAATGGTAGAGGAAGACTTGCTTAGAGAAGCCAAGAATTGCATTTCACAAGGAAACTAGAAACATAAATCGGAAGAAGATTCAATGCTTTAAATAAATTCAACTAATACATCTTGACTAACTAGAAGCCTTAGAGTGGGCTTGGATTCAACAAAGGAAAAATTTATAACCCTTAACAACCTATTCCAATTCATAGCACTACTAACTTAATCAATGTATCATCAACAAAATAGAAAGGAAGATGGAGTATCAAATTACTAAGCCAATGTTCTTCGCTATTAATTTCAAACTTGTACTAAGATGTTAATAGTGATACATGTTTGGTATTCCTAACGTTGAACGGCATTTGAATAGTGCCCATAAAAAATTGACTCAATCAATCAAATCCTTTTTTGGGCTTATAGCAAAGGAAATCAAGGTTTCCACCAAGTCGATTGTAACATATGTTGCACATCTGATGGGCTAGGGGAAAAATGGTATCATAAGTGTCAAGTTGAAAAGAGCAATGCAATATGCCAACTAGATTAACAAAACCAATGATGGTATCCAAGGATGGGAGGTGCCTATCAAGAACAATGTCCTTGAATATTTACCACTAGAAATCCAACTCGGTGGGGTCTTAAGTTACCTACCCTCTTAATTATACCAATTCCAATAAAATTTCAAAGGAGTTTTGTGTTTTGGAGAATTCTAAATGCATGGGAAAGTGCAAACCATTCTTAAAATAGATCTGTAAGCAACTCAAACAAGACCTATCTTTCAATGAGCATTCTTTTTTCCATACCCTAGTGGTAGCTCAAAAAGGTAATCCTTTGTGCAATGTTCATTGATTTGACGCCTTGAGATTTTTCCAAAGTATAAAGTAATAAACATCTTGATGACACTACAAAATGAGACTAACTACACTAGGAGGAAACCAAACAAGATCTGATCTTACCAACCCAATCATGGTGATCTTTTGACAAAATAAAAGGCACCCTACCAAACTCTCTTAATATCAAATTGCAAATCTCTCAACAAGTGGAAAGATTAGGTCTATAATTACTTCAAACCCTTTATTAGAATTGGGCCTAGAAACATTTTATTTATTTGGAAAGAGCCTAATCAAGACGAACATTCCACTATCTCAATTTGGGAATTCATCTATTATACTACTTATTTCTCCATTATTTCAAATTGTGCATTGTAGATCCAAAATTATTCTAAAAAAAGTGGGCACGGAGCTCAATCCTTTATAGATTCCAAATAGCTTTTGAACCAATGTGCCATGTACAAAAAATTGAGTACTACATGAAGAATGTAACTCTTACAAAAGAGGATATACTAAAAGTCAATTCGAGCATGGGTTACATGATGAAGGTTGTGAGGAGGCTCATAATATGCCCCCAATTTCTTCCCAAGTTCAAGTGAAGTCTACCAAAGCATGTTGGAAACTGTGCAACTACCATGAAGATCAAACAAATTGTCCACCATATTGCCATCTAAAAAAGGGTGACAAAACAAGAAAAAAGAAATCCATGATTGAGATACGTCCTTGCTTGAGCTACTTGTGAAATATGGCTAAGGCAATTATGATGGCCATGACCAAGATCAACCTACCAATGGAATGTAGATCTCCACGCCTTAAGTCATTTATTTTGCCTTCTAGCTTGTGTCTATATTGCACCTCCTTGCACAAAATATTTTAAATTGGGGTAGTCAACCATAATTTTTTAATCTTACATGGTAACTCTTACATTGTAGAGGCTATAGACCTTGATAGTGACACATAGGGTATTAGTGTTGATAGTCAACGTAGTTTCTTGCTTTTGATTGTAGAATTTCCTCAAAATTCTACAAATGCTAATATGAACGATCTGAAACTAATTTCTTTTCATATAGACACCGAATTTCTCTACTTATTTTGCAGCAGAATAGGAACATAAATAAATACACAATAACTGAATTCAACAACAATATTTTTTTTGTAGGGAACCCAACTGGGAAAACCCTTTGCTTGATTGAGAATTTTATTGATAGAAGAATGAGCAATATACCTCTTACAAAGGCAATCTTGTTTCAATAGAAACCAATCTGGTTTTCTCAACTTGTACTAAGCGGAAACCCCTGCAAGAATCCGATAGTTGCTTCCTAAATAGCCTCTACCAATCTGTGCACAAGCTTCCCTTGCACACTCTTCCTCTCACAAGCTCACACACACAAACACAAATATGTGTTCTCTACTGCCTTGTCTCACCAACTCATGCTCACAAGGCAATGAATATTTTGTGCCTTCATCCTCCTTATAAGCTTTTCAAATAGGCTAAATCTAGCAAGTTTTATTTTTGGAAATCAAACTAGTGATTGATGAGTTAACTAACTCATGCAACTCGTCCTGCCTCAATTTAGAACTTGAGGCTCACTAGTTTGTCTTTTCCCAAAAATAACTCGCACTAGAAGACAAATATTGAGCACTCCACTCTTGCATATTAGTGAAATTGCTTCATGAATTGTCCTAACTTCTAGGAACTCGCCCTAATTTTTAAGATTTCATCCTAAATTTTAGGAACTCGTCCTAACTTTTAGGAACTCGTGCATGCTAAGGAAAATGCTTCTTGGTCTCTCTGACTAAGGCACGAGTCAAAGAAGGACCTTTGTTGCTACTATTTTCAACACTCCCTCTTAGCAAGGAAGGTACTTTTGGAAGAACCTCGTCCACCTAGATCTGTCTCCAATACTACCATGTTCTTCGTTGTTGTAGTTGCTCCCTTTGAACTAGAAGACTTCACTTCTTTCTTCCGCAGACCCTGATCTAAAGACCTATTCTTTCCCACCATGTTTTGTGTGTTCATCACTTCAGTCATTAGTGCCATGTACCCCATGTACCTCTATGGTTGCTTCCTCTGGTTGGAAGTGACACTGGAAGGTTCAACGCTCTTATGATCTCCCTTAACCAAATCCTCTACCCACTTGGCTCGAACTCTCCCTAAAATGGGAGTCTTTGACTGAGTGGTTGCCTCCACTCGCCCTGGGCTATGTTCATCATCATCCTGCTTGTTAGCCAAACTGCCAACTAGCTTAGACTGAAACTGAGATACTGGTTGAGGTTCCATCTTGAGAGCTCTATCCTGCTCTCTCTCAACCACCACTTCTCTCCTCTAAGCTATGCCTATCTTGCTACTCAAGGTTGCACCTGTCTCTACCTACAGCTTGTATAGTTTCTTCACCCTCGCACCTATCTATTTCTTACATCTAGAAACTGAGTGTTGGAGGTACAACTTACCTTTGTTGAAGATGATATCATATCCCTTGACCTCAAGGGTAGCTACCGAAACAAAATTCTGCCTCAATCCTGGAACATAGAGAACATCTCTGAGATGAAGAGGATTACCTAACTCCCTCTGAAAACTGACAATACCAACTCCTTTAGCTGCAGACAGACCATTATCTCCTAGCTCAATTTGAAACTGCATGTCCTCCTCCTTCAAGTGGCTGAAACTCTTCTTGTTCCCAGTCATGTGGAAGGATGCTCCTTGAACACATCTGGCAAGTACTTTGCCTCCTTATCTACTGATTGCTGCAACTTCTGCTACCTTAGAATGCTTGCATCTCCAGCCGTCAAATCTGCCACTATCAATCTCATGCTGCTCCAAGAGTAACTAAACTTTGGCCCAACAAATTTGCCCACTAGCTGCTCTCCTGCTCCTCCAAGATCGTCAACTCTTAGGGTCTTCAACAATCTGCCCACTAGTACTGATATGGCTCCTCCATCATCACTGCTCTTAGGGACTTCAGATCTGCCCACTTCTGGTATCTCTACCGCTCCAAAGATGACCAAACTAAGGGCTTGACAAACTGCCCTCTTATCACTGGTTTTCCCTCCTGCAACCCACTATCTACCTCCTAATAGCTCATTAGCTCCTCCAATGAGCACTATACATGAGGACTTCAAAGACTTCCCACTTGTTAAGATTTTGGCTGCTCCAGAACGCTGCTCCTAAGGCACACAAATATGCCCTGTCATTCTGACACATCAGCCCTATTGTCACTCTCCTCAGGGCCTCCAAAACTACACCCACAGTCAATTCCTTGATTGTTCTAGGGCACAATATTCTGCCCACTATCTAGCTCCTTAATGCTCAGAACTTAGGGTAGACATGCACAACCCTCTTATCAGTAATAAGTCTGCTACTTATACATTGAACTAAGGCTCTGGTCACTATTGTTCAAACCTCCATGAACAGACCTGCATAAACCTTCAACATTTCCTTGATTCTGCCCACTTCTCCTCACCTTATGCAACCCTACAACCATACACATTACATCCTACTTTTGTCCCCTTGCACGCACTACTTGGACAAACTTAAGGGCTGATATATGGTGACTGTACATACATTCAGAAAAAACCTAACTAGGGCATCAAGAACCTGTTGTCCTAAACCCTTTACGAACAACTCCTCCATCTCCTAGCTTTTGTCTCCTTAGAAGACAAGTCAACATCCTTCTTCAAGACGCCTACAACAACCCTAAAACTTTGCTATTTTGAGCACCATCTATCTGAGCTTTTTCGGCCTTCTTTAGGGCTCATGTAATAGCTACAAGACAACCCTAACTTCGGCCTCCAAACTGCTCTCCAAAAACAATGTTAACCTCTCCTTTAGGACTCTAACTTCTGCGCATACTTCTTGAGGAATTGTGGCCTACATTCTAGACATAGTCATAGCCCTCACAGCCCTTTTCTGCACTGGAAATCAAGGTTTCAGACCTCCTTTCTACTCAGAAATTCCACACCCTATTCACAGAGATCAACCTTCAAAGAACATGCCCAGAACTCTGGAAGGAAACTTGGCCAAGATCTTGCTCAACTCGGCCAGATCAGACTTGGAGGAAGAACAGTTAACTTCGTTCTCCCTCACTTTCCACCTTGGCTCCTTGACTCGCGGCACCTCACACTTCTTTCTCCTTCACTTTCCACCTTGGCTCCTTGACTCGCGGCACCTCACACTTCTTTCTCCTCTTGGACGAAAAGCACTTGGATGGATTACTCAAACTGGTGTTGGTCTTTATTCTGTTCCCAGCTTTGATACCATGTAGAATTTCCTCGAAATTCTGCAAGTGCTAATATGCACAATCTGAAACTAATTTCTTTTCACATAGACACAGAATTTCTCTACATATTTTGCAGCAGAATAGGAACAGAAATAAATACACAATCACACAATTTAACAACACAATTTTTATTTTAAGGAACCCCACTAGAAGACTCTCTGTTTGATTGAGAATTTTATTGATAAAAGAATGAGCAATAGATCTCTTACAAAAACAATCTTGTTTCAATAGAAACCAATCTGGTTTTCTCGGCTTTTACTAAGTTGAAACACCTGCAAGACTTTGATCCCTGCTTCGTAAATAGCCTCTACCAATCTGTACACAAGCTTCTCTTACACACTCTTCCTCTCACAAGCTCACACACACAAACACAAATCTATGTTCTCTATTGCCTTGTTTCACCAACTCATGCTCACAAGACAATGAATAATTATGTGCCTTCGTCCTCGTCCTCCTTATAAGCTTTTCAAATAGGCTAAATCTGGCAAGTTTTATTTTTGGAACTCAAACTAGTGATTGATGAGTTAACTAACTCATGCAACTCGTCCTGCCTCAATTTAGAACTTGAGGCTCACTCATTTGTCTTTTCCCAAAAATAACTCGCACTAAAAGACAACAATTGAGCATTCCACTCCTGCATATCAGCCAAACTGCTTCATGAATTGGCCTAACTTCTAGGAACTTGCCTTAATTTTTAGGAATTCATCCTAAATTTTAGGACCTCGTCCTAACTTTTAGGAACTCGTGCATGCTAAAGAAAATTGCTTCTTGGTCTCTTTGACTAACGCACAGGTCAAAAAAGGACCTTTCTTGCTACTATTTTAAATATTGATCAACCTAGTGTGGTGTACTATTTTCAATATTAATCAACCTAGTGTGGTGCATGAGTACACTAAAGGATGTAAGGTTCCCTTAAGTGAGCAAACATTTTTATTGTAAATATCTTTGCACTTGACCGCCAAATTTGATGACTAAAATACATGCATTTCCATGATATAGTTTTTACATTTACTTGTAATGCAAGATGTTTGGATTTGTTCCAACTCCCGAGAAGCATGGCCGTGGTGCACACCTTGGAAATTTATGAAAATGAGGCATTTGCATGCCTTAAACATCATGCTCAACACTTACAAAGCTTCTAGCTCCAACAATATGAAAGAACAACGCAACGACCATAGTAAACAATAACAAACATTTCAGTTTAAAGTTTCATAAGAACTTCAACGCAATAAAATTTGTCAAAACTGAGAAAGAATTAAAAAGCAAATAGCTGCAAACACAGTACTTGCCAATCACTGTTGTGTATTCAGTTAGTGTGGACTTGCACATGTTCCACAATTGAAAGATACCAGCTAGGGAAAGAGGTGTATTCTCTCTGCCAAGCCGGTTTACATTATGACAGTCAAAACAAGTTTTGCACATCAAATTCTATCAAAGATTATTTTTACCCCCTGTCACACCCGGCAGGCGAATGGTGTTAAATTGTTCTCCACTGAATGGTTCTGTGTTGAGTTATTTTACCACCTCTCACTGTGCATCCAAATTTTAATGCACATGGACCGCTTTTGAAAGAAGCCTTACAAGAAGGGGGACATGCTTCCGTGGGTGGCCATAGCTTCAATTCTCATGAACCCAGCCAACCTCAAGAATTTAGGAAAAGAACTTACCGGCACGTCGGTCGCCATTAAAGTGCTCTTGGGAAGGTGAAGTCTTGTGGTATTGATGTGGAGACCTCTGAATCCCTTTGCAAATCCCCTGCTAAGATGGTGTTGGTGTTTGCTTAACTTAGCCACGGTTCCTCTATTCAACTGCACTGGGAACCTCGTCATGGAAATTGAATTGGAATTAGGGGGAATGGAGCAGCAGTAATAGCAATAGCCAGTTGAATAAGTAGCAACAGAAGCCATTTCTGCTGCAACTGAATAAACCCCCATGGAACTATGGACACCAAATGGAATAAAGAAACCAATCTGATCGCTTCCCCACGTCTCTTCCTCCGCCGTATAATGTGCTGCTGAATGGATAAAAAACAGGTGTCAGGAAAAATCCCCTCAAGTGACACCGTACTGAGCAGTGCACGCCCACCTTGGCAGAAACGCTAATTCTACAGTTGAAACTACTTGCAATTAAAAGATAAGACACGCCATTAAACAAGGTGACTTGCCACGTCACCGACCAATTTGGCAACATGCAAGAGGATTCCGGAGATATCCAAATATCTTTAATCGAACAAAGTGACCTTGAACAACTATCTTATTTGGAATGCATGCAGGTGGTTTTAAGTTAATTTAGGTTTCTATTCAAAATTAGGGTGTTCGCATACAGGTGGTTATCAGTAAATTCGCTTGCTATTCAACATCAGGGTGTTCGCAACACGGCACTGTCTGAATGGTTACTATTAAAATCAAAAATTAAAATACTTTTATTTCTATTATCAAAAAAATATTAAATTTTGTAAAATTAAATATTTAAAATTTAAGTAAAAATTAATTTGTTTAAATGTATTAGATATTTTTTAAAATAATAAGGTTTAATTAATGATTTACTTAAATTAGATAAATTTTTATGGAATTTTGCATAAAATCATTATATAAAAAAATAAAAATGTGATTATTATTAGTAATTGTCATGTGTTGATAAATATTAAGGAAAAGTAAATGTGATTATTATTATTAGTAATTGTTATATGTTGATAAATATTAAGGAAAAGTAAAATAATGGCTTTTATATATAAATATTTTTATGCTTTAATAAAAGAGGATTATTTACTTTTTATAGTTTTAGGAAAAATGAATTTTCAAATTTTCTTCTTAGCAACTCTCTGAGTGTCTTTCCATCATGACTCTTTTCATTTTGGGTAGCAATATCCATACAAAAAGAGGATCCACCACCTCATTAATAGAAAAAGTGAAAAATTGCATGGACATGCTGACTACTTTTGTTATAATGAGGAATGTATGATTAAATTTATTATATGCTTTATGATATCAACAATTCCTCCACATACAAGGACTTAATTAGGTGGATATATCTCTAAGTTGAATGTCCATGTAATCATCCTCATTCCTAGGACATAGAAGATTGTGTAAAGCATCATGCCAAGAAGAGCTTACCACCCATATTCAGATGAGCATCCTCTCAAAAACAATTGACGAGACTCCCCATGAACAGATCCTGAGTTTTTGAATTTGAAATTAAACAAGGGATTCGTGAAAGTTTAGAAAACAATGTCAAGCAATAGTTCAAGTCTTGAATTCATTGTCATAATTAAACTATTTGAATGCTTTGGATTTGGTAATCTCAAAGATGTTTTTTTAGGAACAGAACCCACATTCAAGATTAACACTACGATGTTTTATGTAGTCCCAAGTTGTAGTGTTTGAATTGTAAGTTAGGCACATGTTTTTTCTAGGAAAGTGTAGTGTTGTTATTCTACTTACCAGTGGTGATTGAGTCGAAGTCTAATGAAATAAACTACCCAATAATGCAAGAGAGAAAATTATTCCCACTAAATTGTAGATTGTTAGTTTTCTCCTAGTTTTATCTAGTGGGAAGAAGTTGATCATTGTGTCCACCTTTTTCAATCCACATGTTATAAGAGAAAGTAGGAGAGAAGTTGAGTTCGATGCAAATCCCACTAGATACATTATTGTTGGACTATAATACTTCACGAGGCTAATGCCCATAATTTATTGTACTTTATTGACAAAACAAATAATTATTAAATGAAATCCTTGCATGCAAACTTCCACTCAACCTTTGTGTGTTATCTTCTCATGCTCTCACCATATGTCGCAACTACTACGAGTTGTTTTAGCCTTTTGGTTACAACAATGTGCACTCTCTTAATATATAATTCAACTTGGCCATAAAAGATTCATGTGACTTCATTATCTATATTTAATTTTGAAAGCTAAAATACATATTCATTTATTATGCTTGATGTTAAAATCCACAAGATGGCTTCTCCACAAATCTATTAAAACCATAAACCTTTTTTGTGCACTTCAAGCTCTCTTCATTGACTACAATTTTATAAGTGATTGATGTAGAGAGCATTTTAGAGATTACTTCAATCCATAGTGGGCCCTTAGCTTCTTATGGTCATGGTCTTCTACTATGGACATTAGTTCATTAGCTTAAATACCAACTACATACTTTGACTTCCTTTAGTACTTTGTAATTAGTACAAGTTAAAAGATGAGTTGTACATGCATGAGCTTAACAGTTAGAAACGAGCTAACTCCAAATGAAAAAATTATCATGTGGACAGACTAAACATGGCCTCACCATCAATAAACCGAAATGTGGGAATTAAAAAAGTTACACTTAGTTTCTTCTATTAGTTGGGTATTGTTTTAATTATCTTTGCTAAAATGATTTGAGATTCACATGCATAGAAGCTTTGCACATTAAGTATATATTATGATTCTAGAAAACACACAATAATCGTAAATTATAATTTGAGACAAAAGGCAAAGAAAAGTATCACATAGCATGTCTATGTCCAATCCATCATTTTCCTATCAAGATACACCAAAAAAATAGTCAATTTTATGCAATAGATTCAAAATTGACATCAATAAGATGAGATATGAAAGTATAAAATAATTATGTATGTTATTTCTCAAATCATCAATAATTTCCATATTTTGTAATTCTCAAGTATTTTTTGTAGAACTTGCGCAAATATGGCATTTTATAGCAAAATTTGGAGATAAGTGTGTTATTATAGATGGTGGGACATCATATCTTCTTCCTAAAAGCTTCTTCAAGAACTCTAACAATCCACCACAAAATCATAGTTAGTCTAGTGATTTTTCAAGATTTGTATGACATTGACTAATATCATATATACAACAAGAAGCTAACAAGTCCATTGCAACACATGTATGCCTAATATATAGAGAAATTTTGCGTTCAAATATTTACACATCACAACACTCTCCTCCTTGGAGTATGCAACATAATCATTACCACATAGTTATGATAATTCTAATTTATTGCATTGTTGATGAAATAAACCTCTTTATTTGACTTTATGACTACATTACTCTTGCTAACAAACAAACAATAACAAAATGAAAGGACTTACACTTTCACCATGGAGATTGTCATGCAGATAATTTTGTGCATGTAAACCATGTGCCACATAAATCACTTATAAGCCATGGGTGAGAATTGATGTGTCAAAAACAAAATGAAATTTTGTAGGGCCATTGAGGCAAAAGTCATCCATTACACATGTCATATCCAATTGTTTTGCAAGAATTTTTATGTAAAGCTTGTGTTGAGAAATTAATATGCTTGGAGATTAGATGGACTTCTCTTACTTGATAATTGCTTATGAAATGGTGTTGGCTTATTATTATTGTGTTATGTTCTTCTTCATCAAACAATTATCAAAACATCTGAAGATCACAAGAGACAAAGACCACAAGATATAGGCTCTCCAAGCCAGGGCCAAAACCTAGAAAAAAATCCCTCTTCTTTAGAATCAGATCAAAGTGAGCTATCCAAAACCCAAGACAAGACCAAAAAGCTAAGTCCCCCAAGTCATCCCTCCTTCAAAACCTTCTCCAACAAGTCAAAGTCAACCCAAGTCAACGGTGGTCAACTCTCTCCAACAATGGGCAAACCCAAGAATTCAGATCTATAGTGACTTTTGAAATTTTCAGGCCCTGCAACAGCTCCAAAAACTCACATGTGTGAGGAAATTAGGGCAAAAAAATGAACTTTTCTCTCTCTTTTGACCTTCGCTCTGTCTCCTTTGACTTGTGCTTCTCTTATTAACTTTTTTTATTGATTTTCTCTCTCTTCTTGCATAAAATAGAAGATGTGATAGATGCCCAATGAGCTGAATATGCTTGTACTATCCTTGTATTTATATGCTTCCCAAGAGGCTGAATAGGTGCCTCTTCAAGGTTGACTTGTCCAGGAGGGCCGACTTGGTCTTATGGAGGGAAATTTTGACTTTTGACTTATTTTGACTCAATACAAAAATTTCTTTCTTTCATTCCATGAAGTCCAAATGGGACTTTAACTCAAATACAATATTTTTGACTCAATAAACCCTAGAAGCACAAAGAACATGCTATGACTAGAATAATAATAATAATAACTCTTTTCCTTTTCTTCTTGCATTTATAAAATACATATTAATACAAATACAATGACAATTATGAAGATCATACCTAGTTACATTTCCAACACTCCCTCTTCACTAGGGAGATATTCATAATTACATAAAGGGATGTCATGGAAACTCTCAAATTTAAATATTCTCATAAGTAGGAATCTCAGATTGATAAGCATCATCAAAAATAGAAATATCAATAAATATCAAGACCTTGACTAACACGCTTTATCTCTCCACTAGATCATAACACAATGTTGGGAGGCATAATAATGGACACCACCACCGCCTCTCTCTAGGCACATACTCCATCTAGATGTTCACAAGGTATGTCATCGGGACTATTCTTATCTTGGACACCACCCATCCTCAAAGAATATCATCCCTCGGGACTGTTCTTATCTTGGATACCACCCATCCTCAGAGAACATCGGTCCCATATGCTTATCCAATCCACCATTCTCCCTACCTAGTGCCTTCACTTGGCTTATGGTTGTTAGTCCTGTCTTATGGAGAATATGGTGTCCATCCTCACTCTCTCTCAACTAGAGATGAGATCATCAATCCCTTTCAAACAGGGAGGTACAAGCCCAATCTTGTCTTAATAAGCCACATACACTTTTGTGGAGATATCATGGTGGCTTCTCGACTCCTAACTGCATCACATCATAACTAACTTCAACCTTCTTGGATCTTGACAATTTTCATATAACTTTGTCTTCAAATAGTTCAACTTTCATCCCAAGGAACCAAACTTCCTCACAGTTGTTTGCACATGCCTTTTATCCTTCATAACAGAGTTTTGCCTCATATTCTTCAATGAGTCATATCAGCTTTCCAAATATCAAATCTTCCCTCATGCTTTTCCAAGCCATCATTATTGTTGTCCACACAAACCATGTGTTCAAAATTTAATCAAATCAAATAGTTGTAGGTACGTTAATATCAACCAATACATCATCACAACTACTATTTTTCCAACCTATACACATCTATCTAGGGAGCCAGACCATATCCCAAACAAATCATTGATATCGGAGCTGCCAAATCACAATAGCCTCTAGTCAAGGTGTGGGATTCTTCATGTCAAATTTTGTTGCCTGATTTCTCCCTCTGAGGTCAACATTCTTCTTCATGGTCTATCTTCACATTTCATCAAGAAATAACGATCCATCATAAGCTTTTTCAATGATGTGCTCTGCTACTAGGCCAAGACCAATCATATATACCATAGGACTATAAACATGTTGACCATCTTGTATTTCCTTTCCAAAATATCCAGACCAAGACATATCATGTTATGTCTCATGACTTTCTACCTAAGTAATTTTGATCTATTTGTTCTTCCTTCATCTCCCTATGAAGATGTGAGTCCTTCCCTGGATATCTAATGAAGATATACTTCCATCCTCTTATGTTGTTATTCAAATAACTTCTTTGAACGAATTGCTTCTATGATATCCATGAATGAGGTTTCTTATTTGTGGTGAGGGATACTTCCATGCTGCTTCAATATTACCTTCATACTCTCATGCTTCTAGACTCACTCCAAAGCTTCCATTCATATAAATTGTTCTCATACTGCTTATATGTTCCTTCTCCTACAATCCTTTGATTATTTTATTCAAATACCAAGTATTGGTGCAACATATCATGCTAAAGGGGCCTCTTCTAATGCTTCAAAATGTCCTAACTCATGCCATGTATTGCTACTAGAAGTTTTTTCTTGCTAATGATGATTACTTCTTTTTCCTTGCGATGAGATGCAATTGTATGTTCCTTCTATGTAGACTATCCCAAACGTATATGCTTCTTCTAGCTCATTATAACTTCTCTACTTCATGAATCCAACAAAAAAGTCTTCTACACTTCAAGGATAACTGCAACTACTATTCTAACTGCCAAAAGAAAATAAAACTACTTGTGAACCTCGTACAATCTTCAAGAATAGAGATCCTTAGGATCTTTGGTCTTTTCCTTCTTTTCAAGTTCTTCATCTTCAACTACATGTGCTTCACTTCTTTCCTTTCTCTTGTTGTTCTTTTAATTATGAGGATTCTTGAGACAATCCCTCTTGTAATTTCCATATTCCTTGCACCCATAACATTGTACCTTTGACATATCTTGAACATTTCGGTCTCCACGTGGCCTATTGTTGTTGTTGTTGTTATTACCTCTAGGTGCAAATCTTCCAAACTTTCTAGACTTTCTTTACCTTTGCTGCAAAGGCTTGAGAATTTTCAACATGTGATTCAGTGTCATCCTTTGCCTTTAACCTAGTTTCTTCAAGGACACATACTGACCAAAACTCATCAAATGTTGGTGTGTCCTTTATAGCATATATATTGCTTGCAAAACCACTCCAATTTGGTGGTAGATCATTAAGTACAATGACGATTAGTCCTTAATCAAATACAACTTCACCAAGTCCTTGTAGTTGATCTTTTATCTTTGAAATTTTCACAAGGTATGAAGTCATATCTTCATCTTTAGATCTCCTTGCTCCATAGAGTTGTTTCTTAAGAGATATATTTTGACCTGTAGTGTAGATATAGTATAGCTTGATCAATTTGTCATAGACTTCCTTAGATGAGTTCAAATCTTAAACAGAAGAGATGAGATGGTCTTTGATTGATTTAAAGAGAATCCTTTAAGCCCTTATTTCTCCCTTATTGTACTTGGCCACCTCTTGAGCATTGTTCTTATCAAGTTGTGTGAGAGTTCCATCAACAAATTGCATGACATCATTCTCCTTGAGAACTTTGTCAATTCTCTTCCTCCAAGCTTTGAAATTAGATGCTCCATTCAACTTTTTCCTTTCCTTGCAAACTAATGACATTTGATTAGGAGTATTTGCCATAAAAAATGAGAGAGTACTTACTTGTCAATAGAGAGAGAAATGCTTCAAGAATGCTTCCAAAGAACTTGAGTGATATCTAGTATGAGTGTCTTCAAAGATTACTGCTATAATGATTTTCAAACTAATGTAAAAGCTTCTTATGATGTCCCCTTGAATAATTATGATTTCCATAAATATGATGATCCTTGGGCCTCTTCCTTTAGCTTGCAAAATGTGCCCTCTAGTATAGTTGATGAAATGTAGAAGTGTGCCAACAAAGAGTGATCTTCAATCTTCCTTCTTCTCACCTTAGCTCTAATACCATGTTGAGAAATCAATAAGCTTAAAGATTAGATGGATTTCTCTTACACATGCTATGACTAGCAAAATAGTAATAATAATAATAATAAATTTTCTTTTTTTTTTTCTTGATTTTACAAAATACATTTTGATACAAGTACAATGACAATCATGAAGATCGAACCTAGTTACATTTCCGATAGCTTGTGGTACCTAGATTGTGTTGGCCTTACTCCCTCTCCTCTAATCCTTCCAATGGATAAAGTTATCATCTATGGAGATAGAAATTCTAAAAGCATCGTTTATTATGGAAATAATTTTTGGCTTAAGAAATTATATAGTCTAGTCTTTGTGCTAGCATTTATTGATCCCTTTCCAGATGTGATGCATTTGTCTTTCAATTTGGGTAGCATTATCAATAAAACATGAGACCCGCCTCATTAATGAAAGCAAAAATGTCAAGGATGTTCCAATTGTTTTTGTCATGGTGAGGAATGTTTCAGTGACAATCAGATTCGTTATCTAGTTTACAGTATCAAGAATTCCTCTTTATACTGAGATGTAATTAGGAGGATATACCTCTTAGTTGAACATCCACGAAGTTGTCCACATTCCTATGGCATCAAAGATTATGTAAAGCACCCTGGTAGAAAGAGTTAGTTGCCTATATTAGGATGTGAATTTTCTCATAGATTATTGATGAGATTTGGCATGACATAAATCCCAAGTTTTTGTGTTTGAAATTGAACAGGGTCTTAGTGAAAGATAAAAAACAATGTCAAGTAATACTTCATTTCTCAAATTCACTATCATAATCAAATTATTCATATGCTTTGGATTTGATAAAGTCAAAGATGCATGTTTTTATTTAGAGGAACAAACCCCACATTCAAAATGAACACGATATTTCATATAGACCCAAGTTGTAGTGGTTGAACTGTAAGCTAGGCACAAGTTGTTTTCCAGGAAATTGCAACATTTGTATTATGCTTACCGATGGTGAACAAGATGAAGTGTAAAAAAATAAACTACCAAACAAATACAAGACAGAAAAATACTCCCACTAAAATGTAGGTGGTTAGTCTTCTCCTCCCAATTTTATCTAGCAAGAAGCAATTAAGCATTTTGCTAACCACATTCAATCTAGATGTGACAAGGGCAAGTAGGAGAGAAGTTGAGTTCAATGTAAATCCTAGAAATTGCACTATTATGGGATTGTAAGACATCATGCGATTGATGCCCATAAATTGTTCGAGTTTACTAGTAAAAAAATAATGTATTAAATGCAATTTTTGCATGCAATTTTCGACACAACCTTTACTCATTATATTCTCTTTCCATTACCACATGTTGCACCTATTGCCCACTATTTTAGTCTTTTGACTACAACATTGTGCATATCTCTTAATCTATAAATCAACTCGGCCATAAAATAGTAATGTGACTTCATTATCTACATTAAAGTTAAAATACATACACATCTATTATTCTCAATGATAAAATTCTTGAGATGGCTTCCCCACAAATCTATTAAAATCATAGACCTTCTACCTTTGCTTCAAGCTCTATTTATCAACCATATTTCCACAAGTGATTGAGGTATATAGCTTTCCACAAATTCCTTCAATTCCACAATGGGCTCTTAGCTTCTTATAATCATGGCCTTCTACTATGGATGCTAGTTCATTGGTTGAAATACCAAAATTGCATGCTTTCATTTCCTTTGGTACATTGTAATCAATAGAAGTTGAAAGACAAGCCTTACATTCGTAAACTTAAGAGTCAGGAATGAGAAAGCCTAAATGAAAATTTTCATGTGGACATATTGAACATGGTGTCCTCATCAATAAAATAAGAATGTAGCTTGAGGAACTAAAAAAGCAACATTAATTTCTTTTGCCATAAATGAAACAATTAAGAATAATGTCATGTATTATTTTAACTCTCTTTGTTAAAATGACTTGAGATTCACATGTACAATAGCTTTGCAAATTAAGTATATATTATGATTCAAGAGAAAATTCAATGAAAAGTATGACATAGCAAGATTTGTTTCCAATCCACTATTTCCCTCTCGTGATACAACAACAAAAATAGTCAATGGTATTTGCTACCTTCCAAAATTGACATCAAACATATCATAGATGAAGCATAATAATAATTGTATAAGATATTTCTCAAATCACCAATAATTTCAATATTTTGTATTTCCCAAGTATGTTTTGTAGAACTTCCATAAATATGCCATTTTATAGCAACATTTGAAGATATTTGTATCATTAGAGATACTAGGTGATCAATATATCCTTCCTAAAAGCTTCTTTGAGAGTTCTTATACTCCTCCATGAAATCCTAGTTGTTGTGGTCATTTTGCAAGCTTTGTACACCATTGACAAGGTGAGAAGTTATCAAGTTCATTATAGCAAAGGTATGCCTAATATATAGATAATTTTTTCCCTTCAAATCTTTATGCACTACAATGTTGACCTCCACGAAGTATACAACATAATTATTACTATATAGTTATGATCATTTTAGTTTATCACTCTAAGGATGAAATGAACCTCTATGTTTAACTCTAGGTCACATTACACTTGCTAACAAACATATGATAACAAAATGAAAGGAATTAAGCTTTTATTATGGATATTTTCTATAAATAATTTTGTGTATGTAAACCTCTTTCCATGTAGATCATTTATGGAAAACCATAGATGACAATTTATGTGTCAAAAACTAAATGGAATTTCATAAGGCCATTGAGGCAAAAGACATCCCTTGCAAATGTCATATGTAATTGTTGTGTAAGATATTCTATGTCGAGTTTGGGGTAGCTTGACCTTATAGGTCATACTCCTTCCCCCGCCCCCCTTGCCACCCACACCTCTAGTCATTCCAATGGATAAATTTATCATATATGTAGATGAAATTCTAAAAATGGCATTTATTGCGAACATATTTTTGGCTCAAGAAATTACATAATTTAGTCTTTGTGCTAACATTTGTTGATCCTTTTTTAAATGGGACATAATTTTTTTTTAGTGAAGGAGGAAGATGCCACACCATATACCATGAAGATGATGACCCTCTAACTTTCAACAAACCTTTGTATTCCATGCTTCTTAGAAACATTTTATTTGTGAATGTGATTGTAGTTGTAGGATTATAGGAGAAGATCATATGGGATGTTGAAAAAGGTTTATATTTCAAAGGAAGTATTGCAAAAAAAACTATAAGATAAAATTTAAAATTGTTTCCTTTCACAATTTAAAAACAAGTTTACTTTGATTTCATACCTTTATAGAGACATCCAAACCGAACAACTAAACAATAATATTAATAATTATGTGACCTTTTCCAATAGCTTACATTATGTAATGTTCCTTTTCCTAGATTCCCTTATGGTGTGGTTGGGATGGACTTCCAGGGTTGGTGGCAGCTAGGTCATAGGAGCATGTTTACTCCATCAACCAACCCAGAGGCTTCTGGAGGGGATTTATGGGGTGTAGAGGAGTTTGATTCCCATATTCCATCATCATGGTTAGTTCCGCACAACTTACTTTAGGTTTTGTTGCATTTTTAATAATTCCTGTAAAGAGGGGTTATTATTGAGCCTAAATTAATTACGCTTAAGGTGGCATTCCAAGGAGGAATAGTTATAGAACAAGTTAAATTAATAGCTCATTGGAACTATAATGGGAAGATTTACATGATGGGATGGTGAGAAGCGACTTTCAATGGCCTAAGGAGGGACAATGGCCGGTTTATCATTTTCCTAGATTAAAAAGGTGATTTAATTAAATAAAAGGAGGGAAAAGTGCTAAATGGAGAAAAAGGTCGACTAAAATAATAATAAAATAAAATCCTCTAGAGGGGTCCACCAACTCTATAAAAAGAGGAGGAGGAGGAGATCTTTTGGGGACATCTTGGAGTTGAGTATTTTTCTTGTGGAGAGGTTCAGAGAACTGGGAGTTCCCAGCTTTAGTTCTAGCCCCAGGACAGAAACCCTCGGGTGATTTAGTGAGAGTTGGTGAAGACCCATCTCTTCCTTGGGTGAATTCATCCAGAATTCACATGTGCACTCATCAGTTCAGTTTAGTTCAGTTTTGGAGGGTCGATGCAACATTGGAGCAAATTGTTTGAAGTCCAGTGTTTTTGTCTCGACTATATTAGTATATCTGCATGTAAACCCCATTCAGTTAAAAAAATCAAGTTGAACGTATTTATGTTCATCATATTATTGAATTGTCGTGTTCTACACGTTGCATTTTACTAACAATTTGGTATGAAATGAATACTTCTTTTATATGAATAATTATGGTTGAATTAAGTTATGTAAATTATCCAAATATTATGTTTCGGAATACTACAGTGGTATCAAAACTGGTTTTCCTGTCAGCTTGAGGGTTTAAAGGATAATCTCATTGGTCTTTGTGGTAGCTGAAATTTTATGTTGGGTCAATTTTTTGGACTAAGATTTATTCTGTCGCCAGGTCAACCCCGGTTGAAAATTGCAAGGGCAATGTAGTTGTGAAAGAATGAGCTTATTGAAGAGGTCGAATAACTGTACTCAAGGGAAGTGTGTTGGTTGTTGGGTAATCCTTGCAAGGTAGAGATACTTCTCCCTCTCTAAATTATATAGAATTTGTTTCTCTTTTTCCACATTTGATCGATCTAAATACTTGCTCTCTTCTTAAACGCCCTATAGACAAAAACAAAATCCTCCAGACTCTTAAAGAGATGGCCAAGGGAAAGAGCCATGGTCCAGACGGATGGACCATAGAACTATTCATACACTTTCAGAAGATAATCATCGATGAAATCACTAACTTAGTGGGGAAGTAGAGAAGACTGTGACGAATGCAACTTTTATTGCCCTAATTCCAAAATCCGAAGTGTTGGAATCATTTTTGAATTTTTTATCGATTTCTCTCTGCAACACAATGTATAAAATCATTTCCAAGACAATAGCCATCCAGATTAAACCTCTTCTATTTAGTTTCATTTCTCCGGAACAGTTTGGCTTCCTTGAGAAGCGACATATCCACAATGCAGTGGGCATTGCACCAGAGTGCACCCATTCCATCAAAACACGAGACGCTGATGCTTGCTTGATGAAGATTGACATCTGCAAAGCTTTCGTTTGCGTTGATTGGGAATTCGTGTGGATGATTCTAGCAAAAAATGGATTTGGACCAATCATGTCAAATTGGATTAAGGCCTCTATCACTTCGGTCAATTTTGCAATTCTGATAAATGGCAGTCCCACATATTTCTTTGCTACATCGAGAGGACTTCACCAAGGTTATGCCCTATCCCCTCTACTCTTCCTTTTGGTCTTTGATGGGTTGAGCAGAAGCATTCTTGAAACTAGGACAAATCGCAGATTCTTTGGATGTTGCATCTCCACAAACATTACAATTTCTCATTTAATGTTTGCAAATGACTTCTTGGACATAGGAAAATAAAACATCAACGAATGGATGGTGTTACATGACATCCTCAATAAATTTGGCCAGGTATCGAGATTGTTCATGAATAAAGATAAGTTTTCCTTGCTATCACTGGACCATGAAGGGGAAATATTGCTAGAAATTGCAACAATATTTGGAGTCCATTCCATCCCGTTAGAAGGGGGTTTCACATACATGGGCTTTGCCTTGAAATTGATGGGATACAAGAAAAACAACTGGTCTTGGTTGATTCACAAGCTAGAAAGGTGCCTCTTCTCTTGGTCTCACAAAGGGCTCTCTTTGGGTGGAAGGCTCATCCTCATACAATCTGTTTTGTAGAGCACATCGATATATTGGATGCACATATATAAAATCCCTAAGGGAGTCATTCACAAGATCAATAACATTTTTTCTTGATTCCTTTGTGTTGGATCTCGTGGATTTCAAAGGAAATTTCATCTTGCCAAGATGGATTTGTTGTCTAGACCGGTTGAGCTCGGTTGTTGGGGCATAAAAACATGGAAATTTTCAAACTGTCTCTTCTCCTTAAGAATCTTGGTAGGGCTGTAAATGGCGAAGGTCTATGGGGTAGGATTATAATATCAAGACACCTCCATAATAAGGAATTGACATGATGGATACAAGATGAAGCTCGAGTACCAATGAATATCTCACAAACTTGGACAAGTTTGCTCCTTTCAAAACATTGGTTCCTAGCTAATTTATCTTGGAACATTGGCAACGAAGTTACTGCTAAAATTGGCCTTGATATCCTATCTGGTATGTATGTTTCTCACTCCCTCTCTTTTCCTTTGGTTTCCTTTCTTCATGGTGTGAATATTTAGGTCCTCAAAGACATTGCAGTCATTTCAAAAGCAGGTTCCTTCATTCCCCTTTGGCTAGATGCACGCTCTTTGAATATCTCGGCTCATCTATCTTCATAATGGTCAGCACATATTCATAATCTACAGCTTTCAGGAATCTTGCTTTCACAAGTGGAGGACAAACTTACTTGGAACGGGGGCTTCCTCAATGGGCAAATAAATGATAAACAAGCATATCAAATCATCTCCCCTCAACCAAATTCGGTGCTAACCTTTCCATGGCTCCTAAGATCTTGCGTTGGCAAGTGCCTCTAAAGCTCAAATTTTTCTTATGGTTGGTGGCCCACAATCAAATTTGACTTGGGATAATCTGTGCAAAAGGGAGTTCCAGGGTCCGGGACAATGCTGCCTTTGCAAGGATTTTGGTGAGGATGCCTCACACCTTTTCCTTCATTGTCCTTTCTCCAGAGCGATGTTGCTAGAAGTGCTATGTCTCCTCGATTCCCCTACTATCCCTTTCTGGGATCACATCCTTGGCTGCCTGCAACATTGGTTTGCCCTACACACATCCCTTAGGACCCTTCCCTTTTTCCTCCCGTGGGGCATCTGGAGGACCCATAATTCTCTAATCTTTTATTCCTCCCAATCTTCTGTTTGCATAACCAACTCTTCAATCGTGGCATTTTACAAAGAATTTTCGCATGCACCTCGCCCTCCCTCTCCTCGCCCTTGTCGCCCTTCCTTTAATCTTTGGTCTTCCTTTCCCATTGACTTCTTTGATGGAGCATGTTCCTTTGTCTCTTGTGGCTGTGGAATGATCATATTTCTGGATCCTAATCACCACTTCAAATTCTCTTGGTTCTGAGGTATGGGCTCGGACACTACGGCCGAGTTATTGGCCTTATGGGGCTCTCTTTACTATGCTTCTTGACTTGGACTAAATAACATTTCCATCTATGCAGACTCTAAAGTCATTATCGTCTGGGCCAATAACCATTGCAATCTCCAGGCTCCAAACCTTCTCTCATGGCAACAACAGATCAAGAATTTATCTCTTTCTTTCCTGCAAGTCTCCTTCTTGCACATTTATCGTGAACACAACAAGGAGGCTGATATTTTGTCAAAAAATGACGTCTCCGCCTCTCTTGGCTCGATCCACTTTTAGGAACTCTCTTCAGACACTCTAATTCGATCAGGCCAGATTGCTTTTTAGCTCCTCTTTAGATTTTTTGTGTTGGGCTCTTTTGTTTGTCGGGGCTCTCTCAAGCGGATGACTTCTGATATTTGATATTGACAGTCTCTTTCTCTAGTAGCGGAGCAGGTTTTTTGTTCTTTCTGCTTTGGACACCTAACAATCTCTTTCTCTAACAATGATGCAGGTTTTTAGTTTTTTATACTTTGGGCATCTTCTGATATTAATTGTAATTTCTTATGTTGTATTCTAAGATCCATTTAGTTGTTTTTGCTGATTTAGGCACCTTCTGATATTGATTATAGTTTCTCCTAATGTATTATGGGACCCAACGTCCTACTATCTCTAAATCATAATTTCTAAAAGTTTCTAAACTATGTTGTGTAACCATCCATGTTTTCTTTAACATACAATGGTGTGTTTTTTCTTGAGGAAAATCAACTTATCATGTGCTCGATAGTGGGCCAAATACAGATATCGCTTAAACGCTGAACTGAAATCGAATTTATTTTAGAGGGCAACAATTTTTCCTTTAACTCGTTGGGTTGTATTACCACAACAACGATAGGTTGTCTAAGTAAAGCGTAGAGCCAATGCAACGAAGAGATCCGTGCCAAACGTCAAATCGTTACCTGAAGCCGAGTCCCTGATTATCGAGGCCGAGTCAGGTATTGCTGGGACTAGGGCGTGATTTTCTGAACTACCTGATCGTGAGCTGATTTTCCATCACAGATCTCTTTATCAAGAGATTGTGATTTATTCAAGCCAGAGGCTGACAGACGCAACCAATTTTACGATCTCTCTGCCACGTCTTACCAATTGAGGAACCAAGTTCACAAGTGCCTTGGTACCACAATCTGCGTACCAACCCGAAGCCGCGCGGAGCGGTGGGGAGTCTGTACAAATGACAGGTGGGGTTGAGGCAAGTAACCAACGCTGTTATAGCGATTGGAGATACCTTGAGCAACCAGACAGGTTGTATTCAGATTGAAAGGAGTTTATCTTTATCTCAGGGGGATAGATCAGGGAGGTATTAGTGGATTGCGGACCCGACAAGCCACTGAGAACACGCAGAAGGTCGTGACATAGACTGATTGTTGTGTGATGGTGCGTTGTGAAATACGTGGACCAATCATCGATTTGGTAGATCGACTCATCAATCAAGTGTCGCCAATTTCTGGAGGCGAACGGCCAAGACCATATTCTAATTGACCACGTCAAATCCAATTGAGATTATTGACGCCAGCACAGTGAAAAATTCTGTTGTGTAGGATGGGATGAGATCGTTGGAAAAGATCTGTGCTAGTGATGCGTGCTTCAATTTGGGAGCAACATCGTGAAGTCAG
The DNA here is from genome assembly GCA_000404065.3 of Pinus taeda. Lineage (NCBI taxonomy): Eukaryota > Viridiplantae > Streptophyta > Pinopsida > Pinales > Pinaceae > Pinus > Pinus taeda. Next base: position 211,329 of record APFE031685097.1, on the reverse strand, counting down.
GTAGAAGTACCATTTGATTAATTGGGATGCAATATTGAGGAAGGAGGTTGGGGTATTCTCGATATTCCCAGTTTCAATAAAGTATTAATCATAAAAAAATGTGTTGTGTGGAGGGATACAATAGGGCAATGATTATGGCTTCTTATTATGAAGGATAGGATATTTGTTTGGTAAATGTTTTACTATTTGGATAGAAAATGGGGTCAAGAATAAATCAGAAAAATCTTTCATATGGTGTGTAGTACGATGAAAATACTTCTTTGTATGTTGGGCTTTATTTGTTGGGAGATTGGAGATGGGCCATAATTGAGATCGGGCTTGATGTAATGATTGACATGAGTGCAGGATATACATTATCTATTCAATTACTGGGTTTCATTTATAGTAAGAGCATTCACAAATTACAACAAATTTTTATATCATACAGTGATAATATCGATAAATAAGTATGGAGAGAGGCGATGTAAATGGGTTTGTTGGAGGTGCATATACAAGAATGGGAGGTATATTTATCTTATCTTAAAGTTGCAGGTATCTCACTACAAGAACAATGGGACAAATTGAGTTGGAGCGGGAAACTTTGTAAAAGAGTCCCAATGGTGAGATAAATATACCATAATATGTATCAGAAACTGCGTGAGGCTAGCACATACTCCAATTGGATACAAGTTATTTGGAAGTGGGACATTCCTTTAAAATCAAAATTTTCTTTTAGCTTGCAATAAACGACATAATTTTGACCTAGGATAATCTTCAAAGACGAGGGAAAAATGGACCGAGCATATGTGTATTATGTAAACGAGGACTGGAAAATACTGAACGTCTACTTTTTAAATATTTGTATGCGGTGACATTATGGGACGAGACTTTCTGAACATTGAAGATCAAACTTGTGCAACATTGTGGCTCGCTAGGTACACATGAAAATGTGGTTTTTAGTTAAAAAAAAAAAAAAAAACAACAACAACAACAACAACAAAAACAAACCTCTCCATATTATGGATTATCTCAGGTTGTAGGAATGCAACGATCTTTGAACATAAAACAACTCTAGTTCGAAACGATATTAATAAGATTATATCTTTATATGATGAAATCAGATCGAGAAAGAAGAACAAAGGGGATAGGAATATCAAGCGGCGAGGTTCTTTGATGGAGCATGCAAAGGGAGGTTGTGCAGATTTGGGGCAATCATTGTTATCAATCCAAGAAAGTTCTACCATTTTTGGTGGGAGGGTGGGCATGGTACGAACAGTAAGGCATAACTCAATGCCTTATGGGGTGTACTCATAGTGGCTAAATGGTTGCAGATGGAGCATATTCAGATATTCGGAGATGCAAAAGGCATCATAGAATAGGTGTGGGACAACATAGGGCTCAAGCCTCCAATCCTCAAAAACTGGATGAGTCGTATCCAGGTTCTGGTTAGTACCTTTCAATATGTAAATTTTGATCACATTTACAGAGAACAAAATTGGACCGTAGATCTGCTGTCTAAGAGAGGGATGACGAAAGAAACAAGTAAATTTTTCTTTTCAGCTTATGAACATGGGAAATTAGTCAACAAAGGTAGTATTAACTACTCATAGAAGTATCTGTGACAATTCTGGGAGTATATAGAAGCTTAAAAAGTGTTTTTTGTATGGGTATATATTTAGGGGGAGTGCAGAATAGAGGTTTGTTTTTTGAGAAGTTTTTTCACTATGGATGAATGTAATAGGATAGTTACAATCAGAAGATAGGTAAACATTAAATAGGCAATGGTGTATTAAAACTCATAAGATACAAAGGATGGGAAAGTCTAAAGAGAAACAATGAACATGTACAATCTTTTTTATATTTAATATGAAGAGGTAGCATTTATTTCTACTGAAAAAAAAAAAAAAAAAAAAAAAAAAAAAAAAAAAAAAAAAAAAAAAAAAAAAAAAAAAAAAAAAAAAAAAAAAAAAAAAAAAAAAAACAAAAAGAAGAAGAAGAAGAAGAAGAAGAAGAAGAAGAAGTTGGCTCTATGAGCACAAATTCAATTGAGTTGTTGTGTGTGGTCGTGGTACTATGAAGTGCATTTAGAAGCATCCTATTGACAACTGATTTCCCTTGTGACCAATGCTCATATTCATTATTGGACATAGAAATCTAGAATAGAGGACGAGTTTAGACAACTTGTTGGGGATGTGTTTTGTTGAAGAAGGGCGCAAGTTACAACTGGAGGAAGAGGGTCATAGGCATTCCCTTGCTAAGGACTAAACACATCATTCCTTGAAAGCTAAAGCAACTGATATTTAATGTTCGAGTTGGCTTCTTGAAGGTTGAGTGAGCTACTACACTCACCTGTGATAAGGAACAAGTTTCTCATTGTACATAGGGTTCTGGGTATGAGATTGAAATTAATACCACAGCTTTCAAAGAGACTCTCATTGTCAACATATTGGATCTTACACAGGTTCTCTGTTTCATTTGCATGCACAGAGTGTCAATTTCAATTTATATGCCTAAAATATATACATACTAATTGCTTTCATTTGTGATCCTTGTGCTCTCTAGTTATTAATTAAAGGAAGTGTTGCTGATTTAAATCATGTCTTGAGCATTTTTATGGTATTGTGTGCAATACATTGGAAAATACAAGAACACCTACAACAATGTGTTAACAAGTTGTTTGATGAAAACTTTCACTAAGAATCTCTTAGAAACTCAGTCATTAGCACTTATTCGAGTTACTTATCAGCCCTGTGCTTGCTGGTTAAAGTCTGAAGGAGGAGCTGAAGATACCCATTATTAATCAGTCCAACATTATCTCTGTGAGTCAAGTCTCCAAGCATATACATTATATATATGGTCATATACAGGCCCACTATTACAGATATATCTTTTCTCAGGTTGTATCTTGCTACATATGTGGATCCAGAATTTTTTTATTTCCATTATTTGAAAACAAGATTACTTGTATCCAATGGGGGTGGGGGTGTTGTATCTTTAACCAAATCATGTGACGAGTTCAAATTATTGTTGCCGGTCAAACGGGCTGAAACAACCCAGTTTTCCCAACTCTTCAATGATCAAGGTTTATTGGCGCTGAGGTTTACTATGGATTACATTGTCACTGCTATGTATTGATGACAAATTCCCTGTAATTTATATATATTGTGGCATTAATGTACGAGGTTAGGGTTTATATCTTCTATTGTAGAAATTAGTAGGTTGATGTTAGGAAGGGTTTGTATGCAGAAATATTGGTCTTAGTCAATGACTGTATGGGTTTAATAACATTATTATTAATCAAAACTATTGTGACAAAGTTGAATTACCGAGACGATGCATGTATCTTGTCACGAAAAGTTGAGTGCTTGATTGTTGGGTTGTTATGCCATGTATGTTATTAGTAAAACGTGAGAGGTCTATGTATTGAGTCGGTTGGTCACATTACTGTGATATTTTTGTGTACTTCTATTGTACTGTTAGTGAAAATCTTGTATGACTCAGTTTGTTGTACTTATCATCATTGGAGTTACTATGGAGAAACTAACAAAATTCCTGAATGAATTGAAAAGATTGAACAATACAGAAGTTAGTTTCTCAAACTAAAATGCATCATTGGACCAAAAAACCAAGTAGAACAACAAACCTTTCTCAAGAGGGGTCCATGCCATTCTTCAATAAGAGAAGCCAAGCGATTTGCAGAAAGGGTTGGAAATCAAACAAAAAATCTTTGCACTTGGGACAAATCTGAAATACATGAGGGTTACAATGAAATCTCTTCTCAAACTAGAAGAACTAGACTTGCTCCTTTCCAAGGTGAACCAGTAAGAGGGGAAGAAGCTAAATTGGGCTCTAAAACTAGCCATGCTTGCCTTAATACAACCCAAGTTCTTGGAGTACCCTTGTGAAAGGGTCAAACTTCAAGTTTCATCTTGTCTCAGTAACATTGTAACACCCTTCTCCCACATCTACCCAAGCAACTGACTAGACGGGGTAAACATGCGACGAGAGGCCACTATGATATGATTTGACCTCCTAAGTCACGTTAAGGAAGTTGAATCAACGGAAACACACCATACAAACATTCAACATCAGCTTCAGGACCCTCATGAACCAATCCAACACTTTAGACAACCTGCCCTTGGGTCCCACTAAACTTTTGAACAACTTCAGTCTCAGTCGCTCTCATGCTATAGGCATGACAACGTCCAGAAACCCAAATTCGCTCTCATGTTATAGGCATGATGGTGTCTAGAAACCCAAAGTTGCTCTCATGATATAGGCATGACAACATCCAGAAACCCAAAGCAGGCTTGCCTACCAATGTCTAGAGACTAAATTTGTCAATGTTATGTCAGTGTCCCCAAGATTTGAGCCATTTTTTGCCCAGGTCACTGCCCAGAATTTCATGACACCTTCAAAATAGTAAAATAACATGGAAATGACAGTACTAAAGCAAATGCTTGAATGAAACCTTTAGTGGACCCCTACTAGCCATGATAGGCATTTCATCAAACATATCACGAATATGTAAACTACAGGGGTAAATAACAGATCTGAGCATAGGGGTCTCATACTTATTTAAGATTCTCCATGAAGCATTGATGCCTCAACACATTAAGCCATTCCATCCATTAGACCATAGATACATTGTTCATTCATATACAAGTAAAAATACGATGAAAGCCATACATAGTTGTTGTCATAAAACAAATACATAACCAACATAATAGGGACAGAAATACCCATGAAATCATAGCCATATAAACCACATATAATATTATTACTATAATACTCACATAAATACAAGGAGAAATAAACTTTCATTAATGATGAAAAATCCAAACCCGGGATAGGACTTCCATGTTCCACCTGACCGTAGAATGGTTGAACTAAATCTCTCTTCATCCATTTACCCTCGTGCCATATTCTAAGCATGAATGTGGGATCTCATAGAACACATCAATCAAAACTCATCCATGGCTTGTAGAGGCCATCCACCTCAACCCATCAAATAGTGATTCCACCTCACGGTCGGACATCACAAAACCGTCATCAAGTCGGTCTTTATCCCAGCCATCAAGGGCTCTAGAGCGTTTGTTCCAACCAAGGCTCTAGGACTAGTAACTCAAACCACATCTGTCGCCAGGCTCTAGAGCGTTTGTCCAACCAAGGCTCTAGGACTAGTAACTCAACCCACCAAGGTTGCAGAGCGTTTGTCCAACCAAGGCTCTAGGACTAGTAACTCAACCCAAGCTGTTACAGGGCTCCAAAGTGTTTTTCCAACCAAGGCTCTAGGAACTAGTAACTCAACCCAAGCTAAGGAAACATGAGAACCAACCAAAAAAAACAATGAAAGTAAACCCACAATCACCAAGGCTATCCTGGAAATGGCAAGGCTAGGCAATTCACTGTCAATCTAGGCAATCCTCCATGCCAATGACAGAGCACAACCAACAAACTGCATGCATATGCCATGCATGCCAAAACTAGTGGAGGAAACATACACGCAACTCAATACCTGCAAGCAAATCTGATGTAGTTGCTGAACATGATGCCCTCTTGCACTTTCCTGCTCTTCCTTTGCCTTTTTGCTCCAAAAATCCAAGTATGCCACACTCTCCAAGAGTGCTCCAAGAAAACTTTAAGCATCCAAGAATATGAGAGAGACATAGAATAAAAGAAATCTCCACCAAAACATGTCAAAGGCTTACCAATTAATCCTTAGAAGCCTTTTTATCAATGAGACCTCTACTTTCCTCCTCGCATGCAACTTGTGACCTTTCACCTCCTTTTTCTCATAATTTCCATTATTTTCATAAATGAATGTGCCAAAAATGTCATTTTTCCTTTGCCAATTTCCTTAGCCATAATAAACTGAATCAACACCCACTAGGATGTTTCCCCCACCATTCAACTTGGAATACGTGTCCCATCATTGTGGCCATTTATATATTTTTACATGGAATTTTCACCAGGGTTGTTACAAACATCATGAGGCTGACCACACTTATACCCCCTTACAATGATGATCTTATGAGGGGAATTTTCAAATTGATAGTAGAGACCTTTCGAGACTTGGATAACACCATGGGCCCTACCTTTGGGAATAAACTCTAGATTTTAGAGGGTCGGTGCAACGTTGGAGTTAATAAAATAAAGCTGAGCGTATTTATGTTCATCGTGTTATTGAATTGCCATGTTCTGTGTGTTGCATTTCACTACCAATTTACTATTAAATGAATGAAAATTTTATATAAAGAATTATGGTTGAATTAAGTTACAAAAATTAGCCAAATATTTTGTTTCAGAATACTACACATTAAAAATAAATAACACTTATATTATAAACTTTTTTCAATTTGTATTATAAACTTGTTCCATTCAAACAATTTTTTGTATTATATTTTTCCTTTATCTTCCGAAGAAAGAAAAGGAAAGAAGAAAGAAAAAAAAAACAACTTTGATGATGTGAAATGTTGTTTGTCTTAAGTGATAAAAATGTTGAAGCTTGGGATAAAAAGTTTATCAAACTTTTTGTTATTTTCTTGAATAGGATTTAATAAAAATTTAAATTAGACCTTATGCTATGGAATTCACATGGCTCTACCTAAACATTAAATATATGATTTGTCGAGTCAAATTATCTTGCATAATTTGAGAAACATAAATTATCAACTCGGGAAGGTAAATTGATGAGGTGCAAGCAAAGTATATGCAGGTGAAATACTTAGAAGTGTCAAATCTTTAACTACTGAATCACATAAACCAATGCAAGTCTCTCTTGATCGATCAATTTGCAACAAAGGTTATAGAGTGGATTCACTCCCTCTACAACTCATGATCTTGTTGTTGGTGGTTTTGAAAGAATATACGAAAACCACGCTTCAACAATCTCAGAAATGGAAACAATCAGAATTCATTCTAAGATGGCCACCATAAACAAAAATTTAACCATTCATCTAGGTGTTGCTAATTTATAAATGACACATTGGTTATGTAATGATCTTATTACTATAAGCAGAAGTAAAGCATGATAAAATAAACCTGAAACATAAATAAATGAGAAACTAATTATACATGGGTGTTGTGAGCGAAGGGGGGCCCTTCCCTCGCTCACAACCCCTCTAAACACAAGAGAAGTTGCTTAGAACAATGGGTAGAACATGCAATTTGTATTAATATTTGAAAATGTTAAGTTACAACACAGGCTTGAAGCCACACAATAGTATAAATCTGAACACAACCCTCGCTAGCTCTTGCCTCCATATCCTTACTGTTTTTATACAAAGGACCAAGCCCAAAAGTGGTTGGTAGTAATAAGAACATGCTAAATAAGGTCGCATCCAAACAAAAAGAATAACATCAACTGATCTAAGCTGTAACAGGTCCAATCTATGATTGGAAGCATAGATTGGACATCATAATGTGTCAGGAGCGTGTCCATGTAGAGCGGTTGCAGTGAAGTGGATTGGAGCTTTAGACATGGTCAAAAGGGAAAATAAAAATTTTTGATAGGATATAAACCATGTGGATTGAAATCCCTTTTCAACCCATGTCTTGGTTTAGCCGGAACGTGCTTGCATCATGCTGAATCTCAGATTTCGCTGCAGGAATTCTAGGCAGTTACGCACAGTCGCAGTTTCTGTAGGAAATCCTGAGCGCTCTGCAGGAAATCCAGGCCGCTGCAGTAAATCCGGAACTTGGCATTTTGGTGCAAAACTGATCGTGTTGCCAAGTGGAATGATCCTGCATGTGGGCTTGGAACTATTTAGAGAGTAATTAAGTGAACTAATAGTTTAGCTAGAGAATAATTAAAGATTAAAGACAAAATGATGTTTTTAATAATAAAACCACATACCTTTAATCTAATGGCAAACTTTAGGCAAATAATAGGAAAATGAGTGGAAAATAGATAAGTAGGATAGAAAATAAGTTCAAAAGTGGAGGGAATGTGATTAAAAAACATGGCTAAAAATGGGTCAAGTCACAACCCAACATGATTATCGAATAGTTTCTTAGGCAATTTAATAATGAAAAGATAGGAATTGCTTTTATATTTATACAAGTCTCAATTTATTATGGAAGAGTTTTGAAAGCAATATATTTAAAGTTTTCAACGTTTGGTTAAATAATATATATATTTTTAACTATTAGTTGTTTATATAAGTTTAGGAACTCATAATTTATTACTTAAAAAGGGCAAACTCTGTGGAGTTTCAAACCAACTAATTAATGAATTGATTTCATGGTAAATTTTCAAGGTTTTCCTCCTCTTTTTTTATTTTTTGTTGTTGTTGTGGTTGTAGTGTCATTTTTATATGTGTGTTTCGGTTGTAATTGAAATAAAGATTTATGGAGGGTAAATTTTATAAGATTTAATCATATATAATATATTTATTTTAATATAATTATTAAGAGTGTATATATATATATATATATATATATATATTATTTATAACAAGTAAAGATAAAGTTTGTTTGTTTGTTTGTTTTTTTTTTTTTTTTTTACAACGGAATTAGTTGCAAAGCAACACTAAAAAACAATGCAAAAACACTAAAATGTTGACATTTTTGCAAAAAAAACATTTATAATTGGTTTAACAGTCATATATCATTTGTAGGTTTATATTCTTGTGCATTTTTTCCTTTTTTCTTTTGGCATGTTTTTGATATATTTGTAATGTAATTGCTGGATTTCTATTTGGCATGGTTGTGCTATGGCTTCTTTAATTTATATAGCAACATTTTTTAATTCATGTATTGTGCTAAAGTTTTGTATTCTTGTACTATGCTAAATTTTTTTTCCCACTAATGAGCAAAAACTCAAATTGTTCCCTTCCACTCTTAAAGATGAACCCTTCGATGGTTCATGAGCCTAGAAGGGGACAACATCACCTCATGGGGACAACATCACCTTAGTGTAGATAAAAGGATATAAGAGATGAGATCTCTAGAATGATCCAAGGAGAAAACGAGTCTCTAGACGATTTTGAGGAAAGATTCTAGTTGAGTTACAAAAGGGCACATAATTGCACCTTGGACCCAAATTAATTGAAACTATTCCTACTACGAGGAGTCAAGGAAGAACTAATGGAAACACTCAACCTACTAGCCAAATGGAGACATATATAGGCTCAATTGTAATGATATCAAAATGATATTTAAAAAGCACTCAAGGGCGACTAAAAAGAGAGGTAGAGTAAACAAAAGCTTGGTAGTCCCTCTTCCTCATCCTTAATTACTAAAAATGAGATAGGTGGTATGGTAGAGGACATGAAGGCTGAAATATTACATACCTTTGCCATGCATATGGACACCCTACATATCAAGAGAAAAAAAGAGGAATCATAAAAGGAATTAGCCATATTTTGTCCTCAATGCACTAAAAGACATCCTGGGAATGAATGCCTTTTAAATATCATAGAAATATGTTATGTATGTGAAGAAAATAATTTCACTAATAAGTATCCATATTTTCTAGGACTAAAGGCTGTATACCAGGGAGCATGGAGCAACTATGCTTTGTTAACTAAAAGAGGCCACAATCCCCTCAACAATTACAACAAGGTATGAACTTCCCCTCTCTTTTCAATGCTAATTACAGTGCTCATTTTAGAATATCAACCTTGGTATCCTCCTAACCCTTCACCCTAGTCCATGCCCACTCCTTGGTAATCCTCCTCAAAATGTTACTCCTTACTTTTAGCCATATTTTATGCAACCTCCTTAATGGGGTCATATGTCACAAGGATGGAGGCCTCAAGTGGCCCAACCACCTTCCTAATGCCTCCTCCACAACAATCTCAATCACCCCAAAGAATTCCTCTAAAGAAACCACCAGAGGCAGTCAAGAGAGGTATAAAAAGTATGAGTATTTTAAAGTTCAATTGGTTACAAGCATATTAATGATGAGAAGAAATCATGGCGTAGAAAACCATGTGGTTTTTGTGGTTTGCATAACCACGTGGTTTCCGAGTGCTGGAAGAGAATGACAGCAAGAAAGAGGAAGAGACGTGAAAGGCCTTCTCCACATTAGTGAAGGAAGAAGGTTAATAAGGTCTATAGGAAGACGAATTTTTGCAATCATTACAACAAAGGTGGACATCAAAGAGCCACATATTGGAGGCTCCATCCAGAGCAACATCTCAAGGACAAAGCGCCCATGCAAGAACTAGTTGGTGAAGATGTCCAACAAGCGAATCCACCACATGGAGATGACCCATTCACCTTGATGAGTGAGAGATGGTTTTAATACATATGGTAGCTTGTAATGGCCACATTTTTTGAATCATGTATTGTGATATAACTATAAAAGTGATGATGTGTTTTCCATCGCTTCTTGAAGCAACGATGATGTTTTTGGCCTTTTGTTGATAGCCGAGGTATTGGTTTCTATTATAATGTAAACTTGACCAAAGAGTGTGTCTTATAAACTCTTGGGAAGTATGGGGACACTTGGGTCATCCTCAGTCATGTAACTGAACATGTAGTTTGCAAAGATTGTCCTACAAGTTTCTACGGGATGCAGGTGTCAGTTCATCACTTATGGCTTAGAAGAACAAAGGTGAACGAGAAGGAAGTGTGGCCTATCAGAGCACTCATTGCGCAGACAAGGGAGTATAATGAATTGCATAATGTGTTCATGCTTTCAGACGACCAAAAACTCCTCAGTGAGGAGGAATGATCAAAGGGGCTCTCATTGATCAAAGAGGGCACATGAAAGGCTAAAAAATAAATGTTGTTGGATTGCAATGAATTTAGGGTTAGATCAAATATCTCATCGCAAGCTTTCAAACAGTTCGAACGACACCTCAATTCGAGTTCATATGTGAGAGTTATGGCAAGTCAAAGTTTTGGTCAAACTAGGCCTATTGGCAGCCACTAACGAGGAAACAATTTGGCATTTATCGCCCACATATTTCGATGGCCAAAATGGGAGAATTGATCGCCTCTTTAGAATTTCTGGTGATCCCAAAAAGCGGTTGAAATTTTTTTACCATTTTTTTTAATATAATTTTTCTTTTATATATGTGTGTGTGGAATGGCGGGTGGTCAAACACCACCATTCCCACGACCCTCAATATATATGTTATATATTGATAAAACACGGGGGCAGGCCGCCACCCAACAAAATTTGTTACGGTCATGTGATTTGGGGGGCCAGTGGGGATCGAACCCACTCGACCAGTTTAGACGGCCCCATGTTAAACACCGCCACCACTATAACCAAAAACAACAAACCAAAAAAAAAAAAAACCAATGTTGGGTTTGAAACCAGAACCACCGATGCCAAATTTAGTATGCCAACCAACATGCTAGCACATGCAACATTGGTAACTCAACCCGTAAACTTGTTTAGAAAACCCACTCTACCATTCGACCAAGGGAGGAGTGAGTGCGGAACCCAACGCAGGGAAGGGCCATCCCTGGCATGAAATTTGAGAAGAATATTCTCTAATGTAGGGGATAAATCTTTAGATTCCCTTAGGGGCCAATTTTTCACAAAGCCAGAACTATGTCAACTTTATACTCATTCTTCTCAATTTTTCACATGGAACGTGATGGTGTAATCAGATATATCAGCTGACTAGCATATCTTCAGTCAACATGTAGGAGTAATATTTGTGGAATCATGAGGAATCTAAAAGATTCCCTTGGGGCCATTTTTTCACAGTGACAGAATCATGTCAGCTTTGTACTCAAACAAACCAAAATTTCGTCAGGAGTCTGATGGCGTGATCAATTTTCTGATCTGAGCAACAGAATTTTAGTCAACTCACATGAGGAATATTTTTTGGAATCATGGGGAATCTAAAAGATTCTCTAAGGGCCGATTTTTTATAGTTTTAGAACCATGTTGAATTTATACTAAAATTACTCTATTTTTCACAAGTAGCGCAGTGGTGAACTCAGAATTTCATATGAGTAGCAAAACTTCAGTCAACCAACGAGAAGGAATATTTAGGGAATCTTTGAGATTCTCGAGGGTCCATATTTTGACGGTGTCTGAAAGGGGTCAAGTTTACAGTCATTTGACACAATTTCGCACCACGAATCCATCGGTGTAGTCCATTTCTTCAGCATAGCTGTGTATTCAGGCTAACATCGGAAGCAGAGGTATATGATGTAGTGATGCATTGTCTTTCTTTTGATTTGCTGAGATGATGATTTTGTTGATGAGATCCTTGTTACCATTATGTTTAAGGATACTTGTATTCCGCGTCACGTGAGAATTTATTATCTTGTCATGCTGAAGGAGGGCCCATATGTTGAAAAATCTGTAACTAGGTTTGATATTCATTAGTATGAAATGTATTCTTGTAAATATAAAATGGAAAAGAAATTATTATTATTATTGAAGCATGGGTTTTATGCTCAAGTTTTTTATTTTATAGGTCAAGCACCCATTGAGTGCTTCTAGGGTTTGTCCTAGGTATAAGATTCATTGTCATGTATATAAGACCCTATGGGCACATTGTATATTGTAAAGAAACATTTATTTTGTTTTTAAAGTGTCAAAATACCTCTAATATCAAGTCGGCCTACATGAAGAGCAACGTCCACCGTTGAAGAAGCCTATATATAAGAGGAACTTGTCCTCCATTTGGATCATTCTCTCACTCATATCTCATGGAAAGAAGGGAGCAGGAGAAGGTCGAAGAAGGAAGTGAAAAGAAGAGAAGGACAAGGAAATTCGAAGTGTTTGGGTCTCTCTACATTCTTTTGGGAATGAAAAGTTAGGGTTTTTGCATTGGGGAAGTCTAAGGTTAGATTTGGAAGAAATAAGAGCAAGAAGGTTAGCGAAGGTCTCTTAGGGTTTCCTACTAGCCCTAAGATCCATATCATGGCAAGCGAAGTCAAGGGAAGAGCAGTTAGAGGAAGATTGAAGTCTCCTAGAGAGGAAGCAACAGTTGTTGGGTATCATAATTTCAGATTTACTAGGAGGTCGAAGATATTGCAGCTGGAGGCTGAGGAAGACTTGATCTTGGAGGGTATTTGTTTGAGTCTAGGTCATGGTGTTCATCAATTGAAAGATCTGAAAGTTGAGAAGAGATTTTTTGGTTTTCCCCTCAAGAGGAGGGCTTTTGGCCCTGGCTTGCAGCCTATATATTGTGTCAATGTTCTTACTGTTTTGGTAGCTGTTTGATGCATTGCACATTGGAATAATAAATATCAAAGCTAATAAGTAAAAAGGTAACACAAACAATTATCAAGTTAAGAGAATTAACATATACATTGCCCTATTTAATTATCAACATGGTATCGAAGCTAAGATTCTCTAAGGGCATCATGAAGATCTCCTCTACAATGAAGAAGGTCATCAAAGGATTGCAAGCCATCTAAGAAAGGTATCAAAGAAGTATGGAGTCTCATGTTCTCTTCAAATAAGGTATCACTCAAATAAAAGGATGAAGGACTCTTCTTGGCTCTCTCCGGGACATTCCAAGATGAAGATATCTAAGTGATTGATAGTGTTGCATCAAGACACATGACTGGTCACTCCCACCAATTGAAGACCTTAGTCAAAAGGAAAATCCGCATACTCTGTCGAAATTGGAGAAAACAAAAGCTATCGAATGAAAGGAATAGGATCATCATCTATAAAGCTTGAATATGGAAGCAACATCCACCTCAACAACATTCTATTCATTCCAGGTTTGCACAAAAATCTACTTTCTATTTCAAGCTTAGAAGATAAAGGAGATAGAGTAGATTTCATTGATGAAAAATAGTTGTATGGGCTAAAGGCATGAGCATAAAACAAGAAAAATTAATTGGCATCCGAGAAGGAAGGATCTAAAGATTAATATCTCCTGTAAATCATACCCTAGTCCACACTAAGATTAGTCCATGTGAACTTTGGAAGCGAAGGTTCGGTCATTTACCTTTCAAGATTCTACTAACTCTAAATTCCATAGCAGATGGAGTACCAAATCTAAAGGAGGATCATGAAGGTGTCTGCAAAGGATATGCATTAGGCAAGAATACCAAGAGACCATTTGGAAGCAGTGCTTCACAGTCGAAAGAAATCTTGGATCTTATTCACTCTGATGTATGTGGTCCTATGTCAACCAAATCACTTGGAGGTCATCTTTATTATGTCACATTCATAGACGATCATTCAAGAAATACCTAGGTTTACTTAATGAAAACCAAGGATGAAGTATTTACTAAATTTCAAGAATTTTCAAAGAAGAAGTGGAGAACCTTATAGAAAGAAGAATCAAGATACTAAGATTTGATAATGGAGGGGAATATACATCCAAAGAGATTATAGCATTCTGTAAGGAATCTGGGATTAAGAGGGAGTTGGTAGATCCATATAATTCTGAACAAAATGGAGTTGCAGAAAGAAAGAACCGATCCATTGAAGAAAGTGTAAAAGCAATGTTACACGATCAAGATCTACCAAATTTTCTTCGGGGTGAGGCATCAAAGACAAGAATCTACATACAAAATTGATGTCCTCACAGATCTCTAGACAACAAGACTTTAGAAGAAGTGTTCACTGGGAAGAAGCCACATGTAGATCATATCTGAATGTTTGGGTGTCCTGTGTATATACATATACCTAAAGACAAAAGAAAGAAGTTGGATCCTTCCATTGTTAAGGGTACATTTGTCGGATATAGTAACTCATCTAAATCCTATAGAATCTACCTGAAATATGGACATCACATTTAAGTTAGTCGTGATGTCATATTTGATGAAAGCATAACATTCAAGAAGTCAAAAGAACTTTCTATAGATTTTGACGACGAAGAAATTCCTATATTTGAGAAAGAAGTTGACAAGGAAGAAGAAGGATCTCACCATGAGGAAGAAGGACCTAAGGAACCTGTTCAACATGTGGTCATTCACTAAACAAGGAAAAGACCTAACTGGTTGAAGTCTACACTAATTGGTGCAGAAAGTCATGGGGCAGCTCAAGGATCATCTAGAGAAAGTAAAAGACCCAAGAGATATTATGGGTATGCTGCATACATGACGAAGTTAATAGAAGAAGAACCATCAACATTTGAGGAGGCTATAAAACATCAAGAATGGAAAGATGCCATGAGTGAGGAATATCAATCTATAATGAAGAATGGAGTCTGAGAGACCGTACATAGGCCTGAAGACAAGTTTGTGGTTACTTCCAAATGGATCTATAAGATCAAGCATGCAGCTGATGGAAGTATAGATAAATATAAAGCAAGATTTGTGGCCAGAGGTTTCTCTCAACTCAAAGGCATCGACTATGAAGAAACATTTTCTCCAACAACAAGATATACTACAATTCGATCATTAGTCTCTCTAGCAGCATTAATGGGATGGAACATCCACCAAATGGATGTTAAGACTCCATATCTAAATGGCACAATAGATGAAGAAGTCTATATAGAACAACACTTGGGATTTGCAGAAAAGGATTGGAAGGCATATGTTTGCCGATTGAATAAGGCACTATATGGCCTCAAGAAAGCACCAAGGGTGTGGTATGCTAGGATGGATGCATACCTACATATATTAGGCTTCACGAAAAGCTTTGCTGACTCAAACCTCTACATTAAGGTTGTGAACAATGAACCTATAATCATTCTTATGTATGTAGATGATCTTCTCTTGACAGGTGTAGAAGGTCGAATTGAAGAATGTAAGACGCAATTGGCAACAAAATTTGACATGAAGTACCTTGGGCCGATGCATTACTATTTGGGACTGGAAGTTTGGTAAGAACCTAATGAAGTCTATCTAGTTCAAGGAAAGTATGTGATTGAGATATTTAAGAAGTTTTACATGATGGACTATAAACAAATGACCACTCCAATGATCACTAACTTGAAGAAACTAAGAAGCTTTGAATCAAGCCCTGTGGATCCCTCCAGATACAAACAACTCATTGGTTCATGAATGTACTTAGTGAATACTGGGCCAGACATATGTTTTGCAGTAAATGTACTCAACCAGTTCCAAGTGGAGCCGAAGCATGACCATTGGATAACAACAAAACATATTCTAAGATATTTACAAGGAACCATCAACTATTGCTTGAAGTATGATAGAAGGAATGATGTTCAATTAACTGGTTATACAGATTCTGACTAGGGAGGCAGTGAACAAGATGGGAGAAGCACTACGGGAGGATGTTTCAGCTTAGGATCCTCTATGGTCTCATAGATAAGCAGAAAATAAAACACCATTGCGTTAAGTAGCACTGAAGCTAAGTATGTCGCAGCATGTGAAGTTAGCAGGGAAGTAGTTTGGTTAAGGAAGCTACTACCCGACTTGTTTGAAGGACCGATGAACCCTACTATGATACATTATGATAACACATATAGAATTTGTTTATCTAAGGACCCAATGTTTCATGGGAAGACAAAGCATATCAACAACAAGTATCATTATATATGAGAGCTAGTACAAAA
This sequence comes from Pinus taeda, assembly GCA_000404065.3. Taxonomy (NCBI): domain Eukaryota; kingdom Viridiplantae; phylum Streptophyta; class Pinopsida; order Pinales; family Pinaceae; genus Pinus; species Pinus taeda. The sequence continues at coordinate 194,941 of APFE031685097.1, read as the reverse complement.
TGGTGTGGTGCAGCTACAATATATCTCCACTGATGAGCAGGTAACTGACATATTAATGAAATCACTTCCAAACAAGAAGCTTCTATACTTAAGGGACAAACTTGGTTTGGTGGATTTGTCCTCCCTAATTGAGAGGGAGAGATAGACATAACATTCTTGTCTTCACTTGGGAAGAAAGAATGGAGGATTGGGTAACCATCTGACATTCAATACTCTTTGAGAATGTGGTAGGGAATTCAACGTAAGAGTAGTTATGGACTGATATTCTTTTTAGCTACCCAAGATAAGAATAGTCCAATGGAAGGTCATACTTTGTGAATGCCTGGGTGGGGTATGTACCTTAGAGAGACAATGATGATTGGTCTCGCTAGTATTGTGATCTGATCTTGTGGATAGATAGAGCTATTAGTCAAGGCCGTGCTATATGACAATTCTAGTTATTATGATGCTAGACAGATGGGTTATCAATCCAACTCTTCAATTGAGATCTCTCCAGATTGAGAATGACCATGTACCTCTAATGAATACCTCCCTAGTTAAGTGGAAGTGTTGAAAAATGTGTAACCAGGTTCGGTCTTCATTAGTAAGAAATGTATTCTTGTAAATATAAAATGAAAAATAAATTATTATTATTATTGAAGCATGGGTGTCATGCTCAAGTTATTTTAGTTTATAGGTCAAGCACCCATTGATTGCTTCTAGGGTTTGTCCCAGGTATAAGAGTCATTGTCATATATAGAAGACCCTATGGGAACATTGTCTATTGTAAAGAAAAAAATATTTTGTCTTGAAAGTGTCAAAATACCTCCAAGATCAAGTCGGCCTAATGAGCAGTCAAGTCATCCTACATGAAGAGCAACGTCCACCCTTGAAGAAGCCTATATATAAGAGGAACTCATCCTCCATTTGGATCATTCTCTCACTCATATCTCATGTGAATAAGGGAGAAACAAAAGGTCAAAGAAGGAAGTGTGAAGAAGAGAAGGACAAGGAAAGTCAAAGTTTTTGGGTCTCTCTACATTCTTCTAGGAATGCGAAGTTAGGGTTTCTGCACTGGGGAAGTCTAAGGTTCGATTTTGGAAGAAATAAGAGAAAGAAGGAAAGAAAAGGCCTCTGAGGGTTTACTACTAGCCCTAGGATCCATATCAAGGCAAGCAGAGTCAAGGGAAGAGCAATTAGAGGGAGATCGAAGTCTCCTAGAGAGGAAGAAACAGTTGCAGTAGTTGCTGGGCAACATAATTTCAGATTTATTGGGAGGTTGAAGATATTGTAGCTGGAGGCCGAGGAAGACTTGATATTGGAGGGCATTTGTCTGAGTCTAGGTCATGGTATTCATTAATTGAAAGATCTGAAAGATAAGAAGATATTTTTGGGTTTTCCCCTCAAGAGGAGGGGTTTTCGCCCTGGCTTGTAGCCTATATATTGTGTCACTCTTCTTACTATTTTGGAGAAAGTATCATGGAGATACATGCCACTCTAGTTGAGTGAGTTTATCCTTTTAATGACAAAGAATACACCATGTAATCAACATCATCTCGCAACGTTTAATGAAGCAGCCTCCCCACTCTTGACACTGAGCCCAAAGATGTAACCCACACTGGGTGAACTCCGTTATCAAGTTGTGTGTGTTCTTTGATTTGATGGAGGTCATTATGTTTCCTCTTATTTAAAGTATGCACATGTGGTTTTTCATACTCTTTCACATGTAATTATGCTAACATCACAGAAGTAAAAGATCTTGGTTAATTTCGGTAGCTGAGAGAATCCAGATCAACCAATTTCCTCATTGATGGCATAGGGACCAAGCCATAGTGGTTGGAATTTAGTGTTCTTACCCTTGTCTTCATGTGGTTTATCCTATTTAAGCACAAGGTCCCCTACTTGGAAATCCTTTTCACCATCAAATTTGTTGTCAAAGCATTTCTTAATCATCCACTAGTGAGTAGAACAATTTTTTTTCGGGTTTTATCTCTCTCTTCTTCAATTTTTAACAAGGTGCTTATCCTCTTTTACATGGGTAGGCATGATTTGCCATGCATTTTTTGGGGCAATTGCAGGAAAGGTAAGAAAATGTTATGTTGTAGGACAACTTATTTCCAATAGGCCATAAAGTAAGAGGAGGTTCCTAAAGCAGCCTTGGGTGAGACTTGATCTTTCCACAGTGCTTTGGGTAGGGTGTTGTGCCACGTTCTCTACTGATAAATTATAGTTCGCTTCAAGGTATAAATTAGGTTCTTGTTGTTGGCCTCATCCAATCCATTTCCTTGAGGGTAATAACTGATAGAGTGTCTTTGTATAATGTCATTATATAATGAAAATTTATTCAATTTCAAAGATGAAAAATATATGGCATTATAAAATACTAGAGAAGTAGGAATGCCAAACCTATTTATGATATGTTGCTCAAGGAACTGGATGACCACTTGGTTGCTGATTTTGGTCAACAACACAACTGGTCCACTAAGTGAAAAACTACATCGTTGTCAATATGTACTAGTGTTTCCTAGAAGATAAGATAAATTTCACTAATTATGTCCAATACCCATTGTTGTAATGATTCCTCCACCATCCTGGAAAAAAAGGTACAACATGCCTCTTCTCTCATCCAACACACTTTTGAAAAATGGGAACTTTCTGTTGTAAGCATGGGAGTATTTAAACATAGTTGGCTTGTAATACCCTACTATGAGGATATTGTGTATTGTGGTTTCACTTGCAAAGTGTCTACCGATGGGCCCATCATGCATCTCAGAGAGAAATCTATCAGCATCCTTTTTTTGTAGGTAGTGAAGCACGAATTCATTGTGGTAATTTTGGAAGAGCATGGGAAGAGCACCCCATTGATGAGTTGATACTATGAAACCTTGAGTTTGACTACTCTCCCTTGCTTGGGGTCAAGATTTGCAGACATGGCACCTTGTTGCATGTATTGTTTTAAGTCTTGGTACCATGAGTTTTCCTGCTAAAGAAATCAAAGATTTTCATGCAAGTACATGGGTAGCTTGTTCTACCATCCTTGTTCTTTACTCTTGTTAGAAAATGTAAAGTGACAACTATTATATCTTATTTTCCTTAACCTGGATAGTGCTTGTGATATTTAGTTATCTTATTTATCTTCTTTAGTTAGATCTTTCATCAAACAATATCAAGGACAATAACAATAACAATAACAAAAAGAGGACATAGATATAGGCTCTCAACCAGGGAAAAACCCCTCCAAGAGGAAAACCTAGAAACTCTTCTCTTCTTAGAATATGCTTCAAATGAGATATAAAGACACAATCCCTAGACCAAGTCATTCTCCCAGTACCAAGTCGACCCTTTCTCAAGTCCTTCCTTTATTCTACACCAAATTGCTATACCCTGCAATTTCGGTCTTACAACTTCTAAGGAAACCTTAGATCAACCTCTTATTGAGACCTTCCTGGAGCAAGATAGCTCCTCCTAGGGTCAATGAGGTCTACATCAAGTATCCTTCATTCTAGCTACAAGACGTTGCACTTCGTCTCTACCCAAAAACCCTATAATTTCGCACATGTGAGAGAGATAGAGCCCAAAACCAATAGATTTTTTTCCTTTCAGCTTCTCCTTGACTTTCTTGTTGGAAATAATACTGAGAGGGGGGTGAATCAGTATTATCAAATTCTTTTCAATATGCCTTCCTTAATTTATTGATCATTAACTTGTATATAATAATGAGCATGAAACAAGAAAAACAGATAGTTACACCAAAGAAAACCAGATATAAGTGTGGAAACCAATGTGGGTGAAAACCACCTGCTGCATATGTCTCTATCTTATTTCAATTAGAAACTTCTTTTACAAGTGATTTGTATTGGTTTGTAGTCCTTTACCAGTACGCAGGCTGCAACCTCGCAGAGAGCTACAACTCTCTCTCGTTTTTCCAGTCTCTCCTTGGAAGGGAGCTACAACCCCCTTTTGCCTCTTTTACTTCTTTTAAGGACACGTTTCATAAATTTTTCAAACTGGATCCAAGAAGATCAAATCATCAAGTACATGCAAATCACCCAAACTCCTTATACAATCAACCAAGAGTCACCCAATTTCTCAGAATGTTGTAAACAGAAAGATAGTACCAGAAATATAAACCCAGAACTCTGCAGCAATAGATAAAAGATAATCAATAACTGTTTTAATGCAGATCCGCAGTTTTTCCTTATCTGGACTGCGTGACTCAGCACCTAGCCTTATGTTATCCTGCGTATCCACGCAAAGCGCCTTCTGCTATAATGCGTATCTCCGCACTTCGCCTTCTGTCTTACTGCGTACTTCTACTGTGCCAGCGCACCTTCTGCTTCTATCGCGCCGCGTACTTCTATGTATCTCCGCAACTTCTCCTTGTATCGCGCTGCGTACCTTTGACCTTGCTCCGCACAACTTCTTCTACTTCGTCGCATGCCTCCGCAGTGTACCCTCTATTGCATCGCGTACTTTTACTGTATCACCGCACTGCGCCTTCAATCGTGCTGCGAGCCCCCGCACTGTTCCTTTCTTTAGACCGTGTACCACTGCACTGCACCTTTCACCGAACTACGAGCCTCCGCATCTGCACTATGAATTACCTACAGACCTTTGATTTGAATCGAACTAACAACCCTCCAATGTACCATTGGTAGTCAGATGCACAGATCTGATCATGCACCCGAGAGATCACGACTTCATAGATTCACCTTCAAATTTACTTTGATTTAGATCAAGCATTTTACATTGACAACCCAATATTTCATATCTTAAGATATTCAATTGAAAAAGATGCTTTAGCCAAGTGATCTGCTTCCCTATTTATAGTCAAGTCCTTATTCACACCATGGGACAAAACCATTAATAACCAATACAAGGGATCCAAACCGAGGCTAAAATAGATCCTATACCACGGGCCAAAACCATAGCATCAGAAATGGCGGGCTAAATACCACGGGCCAAACATAAGAAACCCCACGTGAGCGCGATTCTCTGCCTTGAAGTGAGTGAACTGGGGTTCCGCACCTTCTGAACAGGTAACCTGCGGGTATGACCGCACCTCCTAGACGACGAACCTGCGGGTCTGCACCTTTTGAACCATTCACCTGCAAGCCTCTTAATTTCCATCATTTTGAGAGCCTGAACAGACCATTGCCACTTGAGTGAGTTGCCATCAAGTACAACACCTGTATCATAGAGCCATACAAGAATCATAATGCCAACAATCTCCCCCTTTGGACTTGATGGCAACCTCAAGATCCTCAACGTCATTCTCCCCCTTTGACATCAAGGGAAAAGGGTTATGCTCCCCCTAA
>APFE031685097.1:71022-183475 GCA_000404065.3 Pinus taeda | reverse complement strand
CTGGAAGGGAGCTACAACCCCCTTTTGCTCTTTTACTTCTTTAAGGACCACGTTTCATTAATTTTCAAACTGGATCCAAGAAGATCAAATCATCAAGTACATGCAAATCACCCAAACTCCTTATACAATCAACCAAGAGTCACCCAATTTCTCAGAATGTTGTAAACAGAAAGATAGTACCAGAAATATAAACCCAGAACTTTGCAACAATAGATAAAAGATAAGCAATAACTGTTTTAATACAGATCCACAGTTTTTCCTTATCTGGACTGCGTGACTCCGCACCCAGCCTTATGTTATCCTGCGTATCCACGCAAAGCGCCTTCTGCTATACTGCGTATCTCCGCACTTCGCCTTCTGTCTTACTGCGTACTTCTACTGTGCCAGCGCACCTTCTGCTTCTATCGCGCCACGTACTTCTATGTATCTCCGCAGCTTCTCCTTGTATCACGCCGCGTACCTCTGACCTTGCTCCGCACAGCTTCTTCTGCTTCGTCGCGTGCCTCCACAGTGTACCCTCTGTTGCATCGCGTACTTTTACTGTATCACCGCACTGCGCCTTCGATCGTGCTGCGAGCCCCCGCACTGTTCCTTTCTTTAGACTGCGTCACTGCACTGCACCTTTCACCGAACTGCGAGCCTCCGCATCTGCACTATGAATTACCTGCGGACCTTTGATTTGAATCAAACTAACAGCCCTCCAATGTACCACTGACAGTCAGATGCATAGATCTGATCATGCGCCCGAGGGATCACGACTTCATAGATTCACCTTCAAATTTACTTTGATTTAGATCAAGCATTTTACATTGACAACCCAATATTTCAGATCTTAAGATATTCAATTGAAAAAGATGCCTTAGCCAAGTGATCTCCTTCCCTATTTATAGTCAAGCCCTTATTCACACCATGGGACAAAACCATCAATAAACAATACAAGGGATCCAAACCGGGGCTAAAATAGATCCTATACCATGGGCCAAAACCATAGCATCAGAAATGGCGGGCTAAATACCACGGGCCAAACATAAGAAACCCCACGTGAGCGCACTTCTCTGCCTTGAAGTGAGTGAACTGGGGTTCCGCACCTTCTGAACGGGTAACCTGCAGGTATGACCGCACCTCCTGGACGGCGAACCTGCGGGTCTGCACCTTTTGAACCATTCACCTGCGAGCCTCTTAATTTCCATCATTTTGAGAGCCTGAATAGACCATTGCCACTTGAGTGAGTTGCCATCAAGTACAACACCTGTATCATAGAGCCATACCAGAATCATAATGCCAACATTTCTCTCTTATTCTTCTTTCCTCCCATCTATAGATCAAACTCTTTCTTGATAGATCAGACTTGTGAGTGAGTGCGTCTAAAATGAAGTTGATCTGCTCCTTTATATAACCTTCTCAAGGGGTCAAATTCCCTCCTCTAGGCTAAGTTGATGATCCCAGGGCCGAATTGTGCTCTTGGAGATTCCATGACTTTCTAGACTAAATTTTTTTAAATTACAAATTACTTGGAAGGGCCTTATAACATGATGTTTACTCCATTAACTCATGATAATAAATCCTAATACCTAACCAACCATAGAAGCACGAAGAACACGATTTTACGTAGAAGACTGTCAATAATTATCATGAAACTCATGCTTTAATAATAATAACTTTCTTTCTTCTTTTCTTGTTTGTTACATAGGATACATATTGAAATGAGTACAATAATTATGAAGACTGAAACTAGTTATATTTTCAAAGCTCCCTATTAACTAGGGAGGTATTCATAATTGTACAACCAATGCAACATCATATCTCAAACTGAAGAGTTCTCAAGAAGACTTATATTGATAAGCCATATTGTAAGCATCATTATCATGACTAGCACTGTCCCTGAGGCCTAACTAGACAAGCTCTACTTTAATCAAGAGAATTATGCCAGGAGGTTTTACGTGTGATACTACACTACCTCTACAAGGTACATACCCCATTTGAATGTGTACAAGGTATGTCCTTTTAGGAATATTCTTTTCTTGGACGTCTAGTCTTAAGTCCTCAAAGAATATCAGTCCTCTTCGACCAATCTTCTCTTGGATACCTATCACATACTCAAAGAGTGTCGGTCCCTTTCCTTTCTTGTATGCTATATCCTCGCATATGCTTATCCAATCCTCTGTTATTTTGTCTTCATCATCTAAAAAGGAGAATGCACATGTGATGTCCAACATCACTCCCTCTCAAACCGAGAGGACATCCATATTCTCCTCTAATATTGAGAATAGAACCTTGCTCCTATACAAGGAGACTTCTTTACTCCCTCTCAAAATTGGAGAAGATCTAGACTTGCTTTATATTTCGGAAATCATCTTCACAAGCTTATAACTTGTCTTCATAAGAGTATCAGTTACCAGTTATCCATAGTTTCCTAGCTCCCTATTTTTTCTGCTTCATCGAGATTTCTTTCTTTCAAGGTCTCATGGAGCCACCTTCTCTCTTTAATCTTGTGACAGGTTGTAGGACAACATTCTTGCTCATCACTTTCTTCTTTGATATGAAGGCATTACATTGAGCCTTACCATACTTCAAGTTGATCATAACTTCTTCTTGAAAGTGATTTCCTCTGACCTTCAAGTTATCTTCTTGCACTACTATATTTTAATCCAAGATGACCATATCTTGACTTCATAATTTCCAAGTACCAGGTATTGAGCTTCCCTCAATATCCTTCATCCATTTCCATTCATACAGTTGAACTTGCCTCAACAGTCATAATGAATTCCTGCAACATCTTCCAGGTTGCAAAATAATATGTTAATCAGATTACCAACAATAATGAAAATCAAACTTACCTCATCATTATGACCTTCTCATTCCATCTACATCCTCATCAACCATCTCCACTTGAAACTTCCTTCATGCATCAGAGTGCCCAAGGATCGAACTTGATTACCAATTTACAATTTTTTCTTTCGGAGACTATGTTGGATGTTAATAATCACCTTACATATTCTAGAGAAAGTCTTAATTTGTATACATCCTTAAGCAATTCAAGTCATATTCTTTTTCAAGTATCATATATCAATATACCTAAGCATACTTTATGACCAAATTTCTTTCAAAAATATTCTACACATATGAATCTTAATCAATATTTTTATATCCATCATGCATTCCTATGCTTTCATATGATCATCTAGCCATTCACATATCTCACAAAGAGCCTGCATCCTAACTCATTGCATTTTTTTCATCCCTTTCCCAGTATTGGTTCCACATTACATGGAATGTCTACTAAGATTTTCATGATGCTTTTCCCAAAGACCTACGAAAATGATGGTCTTTCCTAAATCATGATGATTCAAGTAAATGGGATGACAACCTCTAGCATAATGTTAGACAATATTTGGATGATGAATATGCAAAATGGTCTATCTATCCATGTATGTAGATGATCTCTACAAAGTAACTTAATCATGTAAATTCTAGACATTCTACTATCATATGCTTCTTTCTATGATGCTATGCAAAACATACTATCGTAAAAGAAAGATTAAACTTCATAGAGAACTTGACAGTCAGTGAACCTTCTTTACTAGTAAAGATCCTTCACTTCTTCCCTCTTTGCCTTCTTCTTATGTTCTCCAACTGCCTCGGCTAAATAAGCTTGACTCCTTTCCTTTCTCTTGTTGTTCTACTTGTTCGTACATTCCCTTTTAAAGTGTCAAAATTTATTGCATCCAAAACATTGCACTTTGGACATGTCTTTTTTCTTGGACTTACCAAACTTTCCCTTCTTTAGTTTCTTGACTCGGGCTGGAAAGGCGTGATATTTCTCCTCTAATCCAATATCATCCTTGACCTTGATCCTTGATTCTTCCAATATGCACTGTGCCCACAACTCTTCAAAGGGATTTGAATCCTTCTTGGAGTAAATGCTTGCTGCAAAGTTGCTCCATTCTGGTGGCAATGCATTTAGTACACAAATGGTTACTTCCGAATCAGTAATAGGTTCCCCAAGTCCTTGCAAGTGGTCTCTTAGTTGACAGATTCTCATGAGAAAGGATGCCACATCCTCATCCTTTGACTTCTTCATTTTATACAACTTGTTCCTCAATGACATATTTTGTCCTGTTGTACTTATCAAATACAAATTCACTAGCTTGTCATACATGGCCTTGGAAGTCTTCATATTTGCAACAAATGGAACAAGAGAATCCTTAATTGATTCAACTATGATCCTTTGAGCTCTTAATTCCAATTTCTTGTATTTTTCTAGTTCTTATGTCTTATCTTTCTCAACTTCAATAATTTCTCCAGTAACATATCCCATTACTTCTTGTTCTCTGAGTATCAAGTCAATTCTTTTCTTTCATGATAGATAGTTCGAAGCCCCAACAAGATTGTTTCTCTCCTTATAGAAAGAACACATATGAATTGAATATTCAACCATAGTGTATTAATATTTTACTTACTTCAAATCACAATATTCCTTGACGATGTCTTCAACCTTCTTGATGTCTTCAAGACCATTGGAGAGTTCTTGATGATGTCCTTGAAAGATGTTCCCTAGGATTCCTCCACCAATAGATTCCAAGATTTATGACTTGAAAATCTACTTCCCTTTTGCAAGATCATTACTCTCCTTGCAACATTGATGTAGTCTTGATCTTCTTTAGTGTAGAAACCTTGATTGGAAGGGTCTTCTATCAACGAGCCTTTAACGAGATCCCTCAAGAGACAATTTTTTTTATAGTCTTCTTCGCTTTGAGAGCTTCCTATATTTTGATCAACAATTCTTTGTAGTGTCCTTCCAACTATCTTCCTTGGTCACCTTAGCTTTGATACCATGTTAGAAAATGTAAAGCAACGCCTATTATATCTTATTTTCCTTAACCTTTATAATGCTTGTGAGTCTTTAGTTATCTTCTTTAGTTAAATCTTTCATCAAACAATAACAATAACAAAAAGAGGACACAAATATAGGCCCTTATTTAGGGAAAAACCCCTCCAAGGGGAAACCCATAAACTCTTCTCTTCTTAGAATCTGCTTCAAATGAGATACAAAGACCCAATCTCTAGCCCAAGTCCTTCTCCCATTACCAAGTCAAGCCTTTCTCAATTCCTTCCTTTATTCTACACCAAACTAATATACCTTGTAACTTCGACCTGCTAGCTACAACATTGCTACTTGACCTGCAACTTAAACCCTACAATTTTGATCTTGCAACTTCTAAGGAAACCCTAGATCAACCTCCTCTTGAGACCTTCCTGGAGTAAGGTAACTCCTCCTAAAGTAGACGAGGTCTATATCAAGTATCCTTCCTTCCAACTACAAGATGTTTCACTTCATCCTGTTTAACTCGGACCTGCAACTTTGACCTCTTCCTGTAGCCCAAAACCCTAGAATTTTGCACATGTGAGAGAGATAGAGCCCAAAAAAAATAGATTTCATCCTTCCATATTCTCCTTGACTTTCACTCTTCTTATTCTTGCTTCCCAGCTACAGATTGAACTCTTTCTTGATAGATCAAACTTGTGAGTGAGCGCGTCTCAAATGAAGTCAAACTACTCCTTTATATAACCTTCTCAAGGGGTTGAATTCCCTCCTTTAGGCTGACTTGATGATTCCAAGGATGACTTTACTCTTAGAGATTCTAGGACTTTCTAGACTCACAAATAATTCTTTTTAGAATTACAAATTTCTTGGAAGGGTCTTATAAACATGATGTTGACTCCATTAACTCATTACAATAAATCCTAAGACCTAACAAACATTAGAAGCATGAAGAACATGCTTTTACCTAGAAGACCATCAATAATGGTCATGAAACCCATTCTTTAATAATAATAACGTTCTTTCTTCTTTTCTTATTTGTTAAATATGAAACATATTGAAATGAGTACAACAATTATGAAGTTTGAAACTGGTTACATTAAATAGTTTTCAGAGTCCAAAACCTTTTTAGAGAGTCTACATAGGTCATGGAATTTTATCATATGTGTAGGCTTGAATAACAAATCGTACTCCCGAAGGTAGGTCATCAATTACCTCTCTGTTCCCCCAGTTCATTCTACATGAACAATGACCTTATTATGGAATGGGAAGTATTAATTTGACATGGATTTTCAAGATATACAACTGGAACTATTTTACTACCTTATATACAGAATAGGCCTATCTGTCAATGTATGGATAATTTAGTTCAAGATCCTATAAGCCTGTACTCATAAATTAAAATTTCCTCTCATCTCCTTGGTTGTGTTTTTATGTGCGTACGACTTCCAGAGAGAAATTAGAGGCAAAATTATAGAGTGAAAAATCCTTATCAAATATTTTTATTATACAATGCAGGAGCTTCTGCTATGGCATCTTTGATTTTTGCAAAGGCTTCCTTTTATGTAGTAGTGCATTTGAACAGTACATCCTTATTAATCATATTCTATAATGGTTTGATGATCTGGGAAAAATATAAAACTAATCTTCAGACAAAGTTGATCTTGCCCAGAAAAGACTGCAAGGAGTTTTTATTGTTAGGATAAGGGATTTGTGTGATTGCTTTAACCTTTTTTGGGGCCAAAAAAGATGACTTGTATGGAGATCGCATGACCCAAAAAGTTTCCCTATTTTTTGAGAAAAACACTCTTTCTTGGATCTAGTGATATCCCATATTTCTTATACGTTTCAAATATTTGCTTCAAGTGATGTGGGTGATCTGACCTATGTTTGGAGAATATAGTGACGTCATCTAGGTAAAAAACCACTCTATTTCTAAGAAGGCCCCTAAAGGCTATATCTGTTTCTCATTAGAAGGTAGCATTAACAATAATCAACCCAAAAAGCATCTGATCATAAGAAAAAGTTATCCACTTGACGCGAAAAGTGGTCTTAAGAATGTCTTCTTGCATGACCAAGACCTGACTATAACCTAAGAATGCATTTAGTAAAGAGAACATTTTTTATCCTAAAACTTGTTGGAGATCTAATCTATGGAGGCATCAGGTAATTATCCTTATTAGATGCTCTGTTTAGGTTTCTAAAGTTTACATAATTTCTTATTTCTCCTTGTTTCTTCCTCATTGTTACCAAGTTACAAACCCATGTTCCAAGTTTAACTTTTAATATTATATTGGCATCCATCAACTTCTTGAGCTCTTTCTGTATTAAGGATTCCAACGTGTGATGAAGCTTGCATATATTTTGCTAAAATTTTTTGGCACCCTCCTTTATTAGGATGACATGAAGAATAATTTGGGTATCATATGTTTTCAAATTTTTGTATGTCCATGTGTTCATGTCTTTATACTTTGTAAAAAGGTGGAAAAAAGTAAGCTTCTCTATTGAGGAGAAAAAAGTACCTAGGTTAACAAACTTCAGATAATTTTCAGCGCTAGATTGAAAAATTCATGTATCAAGGTGGAAGTAGGAGTATTGGGATTTGCAGGTTCGTAAAAATTTGATTGCAGATTAAAATATTTCTCAAGTGAAACCAACCCTATGGGGATGGGATTACCCCTGTTTGTATGTTTCACTTGTTTCCCTTGCTAGTCATGCTCTTCATCTTCAATGAAGACATCCTTAAACATGTTTGTGTTTGTTATGGATTCAACCACCTCTTCATCATCATGAAACACTTGCTAGTTGGTGGTGATAATTGGGACAAAAGGTTTAAGAATTAATTCAACATAAAAACGATGACATAATGCAATGAATCTAGCAGTTGCATTCACTAGTGTTGATGAATGGATATAATATTAAATGCTTTAAATGAATAAATAAACCTCCATACCTCGTGTTGATTACCTTTCAAATTTGAAAGACAAATAATGAATGGTATTTCGTATCTGGTGCATGGTTATCTCCAAGTCACCTAGAACTTTCAAGCAATCTACCTTTAGGTTAATGGATTTCTTCAACCCAAACATGAATGCTTCATATTTTGTGGTGTTTTGGTACATTTGAATTCTAATCGAAAAGATATGAGTGTTTTATATTTATTGGATCAACTATAATGTATCTAACACCAACTCCATCTTGTGTCTTACAACCATCAAAATGTAGTGTCCACATGTTTGTATTAGATCCTAACTTAGTGAAGTTATCATTATTTACATCTAAGTTAGTGGAACTATCATTATTTACATCTAAGTTAGTGGAACTATCATTATTTACATCTAATATACGAGAATAATTATCACCATTTTTTGAACATTGAAGGAGATTAGATTGGGTTTTAGATTAAAAGGGGATTGACTAGGTTGTATAACAACCAAGGGCAGTTCAAGAAAATAGTTCCCCAACATAGTGCTTGAAAATTTATTTGTTCATTAAGCCCATCTAGTTGAGTCATTGTATGTTTCATGTGAGTTTCACTATTTACACATGTTTGGTTACTCTTTTCTTTCTATGGTAACAAAAGGTGAGACCAATCGATGGAAAAATACCCCTATAGCTTTTGTCACTAATCATTGCTTAACAATAGACCATAGGCCTCATGTATGTACACAACTATGATGTCTATCACTTGATGGACTTGAGGATGAAGGAAAATATAATCAAGACATATTTAAGCTTACCTATAACCTCAACTTCTGACCTATCTAGTTGAATGATATCAACATTAGGTTTTTCTAGAATAACATTAATTTTCTTGCACAGAGAGTAAAGCATGACATTGGAGGAGGCTTCAAAGTCTACCAAAATATTTTGCACATCATGATTAAAAATGTCAAATGTTATAAGGAAAGGCGAGGTTTGCAAATGGGCTCTGATACTTGTAGCATCAAGGTTTTTTTGTAGGGGTTTCAAGGTTTTATGTAGGTTTGGACAATGTAGGAGAGGGTTCAAAGGCCTTCAAAAAATCTTTCTATACTGATGGAGATTGCAGAGATCATAAAGTGACACATTGGCCTTAATATTCTTCATATCTTTGATCACATTACATTCCAGGGGCTTTCTTCCTAAATAAGTTGAGGATACAATATTTTGAGTAGGAGATGAAGACTTGACTTTTTGCATAGAGATAGGGGGTTTGTTGGTCTGTGTAGAAGCTAAGGTCTACTTTGTGCTATGCATGGGAGTGGAATTTTTCTTGGGCATAAAGGTAGTGGTTTTTATAGAACACCAGTGAGTTAGTGTTTGTCTTAATAGGGATTGATTTTTGGCAAACTAAGGGGTATTAGCTTCAAGTCCTTTGCTGCATAGAGTATAATTTCTTGGGCTTACTTGGGTTACTTGGTTTTCCCATAAAGATACTTCGCCAATGGTCTAAGTATTTTTGTTTACTACCCAATCCCATTGGAACATGGCCAAAATTTCATTGGTTTCTTCTTCATCTATATTGGGCTCATTCTTGGGAAGGCCTTTTCGACAGTGATTGCTGCTCCAAGAGCTAATTGATGACCAATGTCATGGATTTTACCAACTATGGATAAGTTTTCTCTGAATGATTGGCTAAGTTGAGGTTCACACTCGAACTATCAATGGGTTTAGTTTGGTTATTGATTCTCTTATGAAAAGGATAGAAAGGTCCATGCCCAAATGAGCTTTCCCCCAAATTATTCTTCAAATCAACTACTTCATTTGACATTTTTTCACTAGTTTAAATACACTTTCCAAATATATGGCTTCTTTGGGATAACATTTCTTTGTTTACTTTTATAACTTCTTTGAAGTTTAGGGCCAAGGTAGCCTACTCTACTTTGTTAACGAGCATGGCTGTAGATGGGTTTAAGGTTGAAGTATAATACTTTATGGCCAAGGGATCAACAAGGTGAGAGTCTTTGAGAATCTTGTTCAACGAAGTGATAAAGTGTTGATTGAAGTTGTTCACCTTCTCTCACTTTTCCAACTTAATCACAATACGTTCTTTTAAAAGAGTGGTAAGTGAATTCTCTTCATTGAATTCACGAAGAAAATCCATCTCAAAGGCATGCCAACCAATTATTGAAGCAATATGTAAATTTTAATACCACATGGAGGATTTGTTCTCAAAGGTATAGGAATACCAAGTATAGATCACATCTTTGTGTTGTACATTCATCAAACGTAATGCTAGGTAAAAAATATTTATGTGGTCCTCATGTATAATAGCCTTATCAAGATGAAATTTGGGAAGGAGCCATTCTAGTCGCTTGGGAAGATCATGTAGGATGCCTATAAGGTTGAGGGATCCCTACAACATCCATCTAGGCGAGGGTTGGCTGACCAATATATATGATATACATTCTTGATCTATTTCATCTTTAGATTCAAATGAGTAACAATTATGTTCAATCTCATTGGTTTCACTTTCGGTATCAGATAATGTATGAGTAGGATTGGTTATCAAAGGTATAGGCAAACCAAGTATAGACCACGTATTTGTGATTTAAATTCATCAAACATAAGGCTAGGTAAAAAAAATTATGTGGACCTCAGGTATAATAGCCTTATCAGGATCAAATCTGGGAAGGAGCCTTTCTAGTCACTCGGGAAGATCAAGCAGAATGCCTGTAAGGTTGAGGGATCCCCACAACATCCATCTAAGTTAGGGTTGGATGACCATTATATATGATATACATTCTTTATCTAATTCATCTTTAGATCCAAAGGAGTAACATTTTTGTTCAATGTCATTGGTTTCACTTTCGGTATCAGATAATGTATGAGTAGAGGGGGGAGAATTGGAAGGAGTTAGTGTTAAATTGTAGCAAGAAAAGGCTTCATTTGACTTATGCCTTTGTCAAATGGAGAAAATGCAAAATTCCACATCAACAAGATGACTTGAGTTGCAGTTAGTAGGAGTGACATGGCAAATCACTTAGTTAAATAAGTCAATTCGAGTTTGTAGGAAGTAGAGTTGTGCATGAGTTGATTGATAAAATCTAGCAACATATTGGAGTTATAGTTAGTTAAACTCAGTTACCTGAGCTCTAGTCTAAAATAGAGTTAGTAAGATTTCAATTGAGTCGTATAATTATTGTTAAAACACTGGTCTCTTAGTTAACTAACCAATTTACTAAAAATAACCCTAGTCATGCATGGAATTCGAATTGCCTAGTTTAGGTGGAGGAAAAGGCACATTGTAGTTGTCAACTGTATACTAGATGAGTGCACAGGTTTTGCATTGGAGCAGGTGATCAATTCCTTCAATATTTGTGCAAGAAAATAGGGAATTATCCTATTTTTTAAGAGCTAATTTCCTCAAGGATTGTGCAAGGAAATAGGAGGAAGGATGAGGCATATTTTGGCTAAGTGTTAGTCAGAGTAGGCCAGTGAGCAAGCGATAAATATTGCAGTGTAGGTGTAGCTTCAAGGATTGAAGCGAACATTGTAATAGATACATATTCTCATTTAATTCAATACAAAATAGAGGAGGGGTTTTTCCCAGTTGGTTTCCCTGGGAAAAATATTATGTTCATTGTGATTTAAAGGGTTGCATGTTTTTTTTTTTTTTAGTTTGAATTCATTAGCAACTAAAAATTTTGAGCTATTTCTACATGGTACTAGAGATATTGAAGAAAACATAGAAACCAAGCTCTAGATATTCTCTCATAAAAATTTTTATTTGCAGAGTTCTTGGAGAAGATCTTCTTCAGTGCAGGAAAAATGTTTTTCAATGGATTGAGGCTTGATTATGCATTAGAGGGCATCTCAAATTTGTTGTGCTTAGAAATACAGGATGAAAGCTATCCTGGATGACAACGGAGTATGGGAATATACATAAACTAATATTCCAAAACCAACAACATCAGAGGCACAAGCACTTGCTCAGTGGAAGAAAGACACAACAAAATCCAGGAGGATTATTTTGGGGGGTGTTAGAGGTCACATGGTTTCAAACTTGCATGGAAAGGAGACTCCATTTGCAATGTGGAAAAATCTCATAGATCTATTCCAAAGCAAAAATAGTACCAGGAAATTGGCATTGAGAGACAAACTCCACCACATTTGAATGGGAAAAAACGAAAATTTTGTTCAATACCTATCCAAATTCACTCAGGTTCAATATGAGCTTGGAGGAGTAGGAGAAAATGTGGCATCATTTGAACTTGTGAGCTTAACACTCCTTGGCCTTCCGAAGTCCTAGCATAGTTATCAAGGTTCAGTTAATGGAAGAGACAAGCTACCAGATTGGGAGAGACTTTGGTCTAATTTGAGGTTAGAAAATCAGAAAGGTAGAAAGATTTTCTTATTCTTAATAATTTCTTGTGATGTTTCTTATTATTACGATTATTTATATCTTCTTTATTTTAGTTCATCAAGAAATTACTAAGCAACAACACATAAAAAAATAGACACCAGATGTAGGCATAGTGCCAGGGAAAAAACCTAGTCCACAAATTATTCCTTTCAATAGTATTCTTTGAAACTATTCACCCTAGACCAGGACCATACCTTCCCTCCACACCAAGTCAACCTCCCAGAATTTCGACCACTTTCCAACAACTTTGACTAGGCAGCAACTTCAGACAATAGTGAAACTTGGAAGACTTCGATCTCCTAATCCAAGACACGAAATAGAGAGAGAGAGAGGCACCAAAATTTAGATTTTTCCTTTCTCCTTAGACTTACCCAAACTCTCACTTACTTCGGCTTCCCAACAACAAATTTCACACTTTTTCCAGCTACAAGAGATATGGAACTTCTTGTCAAAGGTTCATGCTACACATGACTTCAATTTGTTTGTATTTATAGGCTTCTTGTGGGTCAAGTAAGTGTCCTTAGGCCGACTTAATCTTCTTCTAGGTCGACTTGGTGTGGAGGATACATAAATCATATTTTACTCGATACTTAACCTTTTCACATGATTCAAAAGCCCAATAAGGGTCTCTTTAAAAGTACAATAACTCCGTTGACTCAAAATAAATCCCAGAAGTCCTCAATGGGGTATTTGTCCTAAAACATGGTGACCAAAGCATGAAACCTATGCTTTAATAAGTCACAATAATAATAATAATTATTATTTTCTTTATTCTTTTGACAAGTACATTACATGATGACTCAAATACATTCAATGAAGACCGAACCTAGTTACATTTTATAACAATTTGGTGGAGGAGGAGATCAAAAGAAACACTAGAGATGGTGTCACATCCAAATATGAGGAGGAAGAAAACTTTGCTCTAGCAAGCAAAGGAAATAAGTCCAAAGGCAAGAAGGCCCAAGGCAAGACAAAATCTAATTGGAACCATGGCAAGAAGAAAGACCTCAGTAAAATTAAATGTTTTCACTACCATGAATATGGACACTGTGCAACTAAGTGTCCACATAAGAAATCCAAGAAGAAGCCTATAGGAGCAACAAGAGATGATGCTCTCACATCACAATTTGAGTTGGATTTCACCCTCATTGCATGCATAGAAAATACCATACAAGGAAGTGTATGGTACTTAGATTCTAGTGCTTCATTTCATATGACATGAAGTAAGGAGTTCTTTAATTGCACATAGAAATTGGATATGATGGAAGGTATAGTACCAAAGGGATTGACACTCTCACCTTTAAGAGGGAGTCAGGATCCCAACTTCACCTAAAGAATGCAATGTATGTGTCTGGTTTGAAGAAAATTGGTTTTTGTAGTTGTACTTGAAGACCATGGATATGATGTGGTATTTAGTAAAGGGAAAGCTTATCTAAAGCATGTTGCTATTGGAAAAGTAAAACAAATTGGTGTTCGGGTTAAAAGCCTCTACAAGCTAGAGGTGGATGCATGCTCTACATTGAGTAGCAAAGAAGAACATGTTTAGGGCTGAGCTGTTGGAGATCTTCGACATAAGCACACGGGGCATCTACACCATGGAGCTTTGAAAATCATGCAACAAATCACCATTGGACTTCAAAAATGAACCTTTTATAGTCATGATGTGTGCAAGGGATGCACTCTTGGAAAATATGTCAAATCCTCCTTTCAGGGTTGAGATAACAGAGCTGGAGCCATCTAGGAGTGAGTTCACTCAGATGCGTGTGGACCATTTTCTATAGTCTCAATTGCAAAGCACATGTATTATGTTATTTTTGTAGATTCTTTTCTCGAAAATGCTAGATCTATATCATGAAGAAGAAAGATGAGGTTTATTCAAAGTTTGTTGAATTTAAAGCTTTAGTTTAAAATGAGATTGGACATAAAATTAAATCCCTGAGAAGTGATAATGGAGGAGAGTATGTGTCTAATGCCTTCAAAGAGTTATACGCCAAGGAGGGTATTAGGAGGGATTTGATTGCACCTCACAAACCAAAACAAAATGGGGTTTCAAAGAGGAAAAATAGAAGCATTGTAGGGGATACAAGAGCAATGTTGCATGATTGGGGACTGCCACTATACCTGTGGGAAGAAGCATATAATATAATTGTTTATTTGTAGAATAGGAGTCCTCACAAAATTCTTGGAACGATCACACCTGAAGAGAATTTCTTGAGGAGGGAGCTAGATGTATCTTACTTTCGCATTTTTGGATCCATGGTCTATTGTCATGTCCCCAAAGATAGCATAAAAAAGTTGGAGCCTACTGCAGAGAAGGGTATCTTTGTAGTATACACAGAGAAACCTCAAATCGTAGGGTGTACATGCCTTCACTTAGTATTATTATGATGAGGAGAGATGTCATATTTGATGAGGAGAAGGTCATGAGAAGCTCTATAGAGTGAGATCTTAGCATTCCACTAGAGGAAGAGCTTCTAGCTCCAAAGGAGGAGCCCTAGACAGATCCATAATATTTTTTGGAGCAACCACATGTGGAGGAGCATAGAGAAGATCGAGTGGAGGCACTCACTCATACACAAACTTCCAGAGAAGGGAGGAAGAGAACCAGGGAGGCCGAAAAATTTGTGCAAGATACTCAAGACAGATGAGATCACAAGAAAATATATCGAATATATGGCACTCATGACAAAACTGATTGATTATGAGCCTTCTTCATTTGAGGAAGCAATTTCTCAGTAGGTGTGGGTAGATGCCATGGTGGAGGAGTATGAATCCATCATGAAGAATGATGCTTGGGAGGTTGTGACAAGACTTGAGGGAAAATCTGTTATTGGCTCTTGGTGGGTTTATAAGGAAAAACATGCAGCTGATGTCCATGTTGAGAAGTACAAGGCCAAATTTGTGGCCAAACGCTTCTCACGGGTATAGGGAGGTTATTATGAGGAGATATTTGCCCCTGTGTCAAGATATTCTTCTATCAATACCATACTAGCATTAGCAGCACAGATGGGGTGGAAGATCCACCAAATGGATGTTAATACCAGCTTCCTCAATGGAGTCGTTGAGGAAAAGATCTACATTGAGCAGCTAGAGGATTTGAGACATTTGACAGGGAGACACATGTGTGTAGACTCAGGAGATCCCTTTATGGTTTCAAGCAGACACCTTGTGCTTGGTACACTTGCATGGATTCCTATATAAGTGGATTGGGCTTCACTGAGAGTGAAGCAGATGCCAATCTCTACTACATTTTGATAGATGACCGTATGCTCATCTTAGTCTTATATGTTGATGATTTGATACTAACAATACATGAGAGATTAATCCAGTCTTGGCAGGAGGATCTTTCAAGAGAGTTTGAGATGAAGGATATGTGCTTGAGGCACTACTACCTTGGTTTGGAGGTGTGGCAGGAAGATGGAGAGATATTTGTTGGTTAGGGGAAGTACACCTCTGAAATCCTTCAAAGATTCCATATGCAGGACTACAAGCCCATGGGCACTCCTCTAGCTCCTAACTAGAGGAAAGAGGATGCTTCTACAAGAGAGGTAGTAGATGGCACTATCTACAAGCATTTGGTGGGGTCCTTGATGTACTTGGCTAATCAACTTAGCTAGTTTATGGTGGAACCTACCAAGATTCATTGGAAAGCAAAAAAACATGTTCTCAAATACCTCAGAGGCACAATAGATTTTTGTATGTTACATGAGGATTGATGGAGTGAAGCTCCAAGGCTTTGCAAATGTAGATTGGGTAGAGAGTCCATTGGATAGGAAGAGCACATCGAGAGCTATCTGCAATGTTGGGTCAGAAACAATTTCTCGGTAGAGCAGGAAACAAAGATCTGTAGCATTCAACTGAACAGAGCTCGGGTATATGGCTGCTAATCGAGAAACATGCAAGGCTATTTGGATAAGGAAGATCCTAGTTGGTCTTTTCAGTCAAGGGATGGAACCTCCATTGATCCACTGTGATAACCAGAGTTGTATCAAACTCTATGAAAATCCAGTGTTTCATGATAGGTCCAAGCATATAGATATCAAGTACCATCACCTGAGAGATTGTGTGCAGAGGAGGATCATCTTGTTGTAGTACATTCCTACAGAGGAGGAGGATGCATACATCTTGACAAAGGATTTGTCAAGAGGAAAGTTTTAGTTCCACAAGAGCAGGATTGGGGTGGTTAAGAACCCTTTTCTTGCTAAGAGGGAGTGTTAAATTGTAGCAAAAAAAGGATTCATTTGACTTGTGCCTTAGTCAAATGGAGAAATTCGAAATTCCACATTAGTAGGATGACTTTAGTTGTGGTTAGCAAGAGTGACATGGCCAAAGCACTTAGTTAAATCAATCAATTTGAGTTTGTAGGCTAGAAGTAGAATTGTGCAAGAGTTTATTTCTAAAATCTAGCAATCTAGTGGAGTTATAGTTAGCTAAACTCAGTTATCTGTGCTCTAATCTAGAATAGAGTTAGTAGAAGTTCAATTGAGTAGTATAATTGTTGTTAACTCACTGATCTCTCAGTTAACTGATTAATCTACTAAAAATAACTCTAGTCATGCATGGATTCAAATTGCCTAGTTGAGGTGGAGGAAACAGACATTGTAATTGTCAATTGTATACTAGTCGAGTGTACAAGTTTTTCATTGGAGAAAGTGATCAATTCCTTTAGGATTTGTGCAAGGAAATAGGGAAATCTCCTATTTTTTAAGAGCTAATTTCCTCAACGATTACACAAGGAATTAGGAGGAAGGATGAAGCCTATTTTGGCTAAGTGTTGGTTAGAGCAGGAGATCAGTATTGCAGCATAGGTGTAGTTTCAAGGATTGAAGAAAACATTGTAATAGATCCATATTCTCATCTAATTCAATACAAAAAAGAGTAGGGGTTTTTCCCAGTTGGGTTCCCTAGGAAAAATATTGTGTTCATTGTGATTAATGGTTGCATATTATTGTGTGTGTTTTTATTGTGTGGTTTCCCTTTCACATATTGTGTAGAAGAAATTTGTGTCGATTGTTTTCAGTCTGAATTCATTAGCAGCTGAAAATTTCAAACTATTTATACAACAAGAGTTACCTAATCAAAAGGACCATATGTGCCATGAAGAGCGTGCTCAATCAAATATTAAAAAAATCAACTAGGACACCATCCTCAGTAATTTTCCTTCTAGATGCCTTTCTTACTGAGGAGGTTGGGAGCTACAAAAAGTCTTCCAACTTTCTTAATGTCAACTTGAGTAATACACCTAAGGGTGTTTACTTCAATAGGAGAAACATAATACAAATCTCCTTGAGAAGGTTTTGTACTATCAGGTTCAGAGAAAACATCTTTATAATTGGTTTTTCTCTCAGTATGCTCAGTATGGGTAAAAGGAGTATGTTGTTTTTGGACGGGGTTCTATCAGCAAGGAATGCTTACTTGGTATGGATAAGGAATCTTACTAACAATGGAATTCAAGCCCTGCTTATAACACAAATTTAATTTTTGACAAGGATAAATGTCCCAACAACAATTTTAATAGGTTCTCTCTGATATGAGGTCCCAGCTAGACCTCACATTATTTGGGGTAAGAGACCCATTTGGATTTTGGCCAAGTAACCATGCTCTTTTTTTTAGATGCTATGAGATATTGAGTGCATCATATCAGCAAAATGTAAATTCTAAACTAACAACCAGACAAATTTGAAAATGAAACTAGTCTAAACTAATTTAAAGTTGAAAGATATATCATAATCATGAAGCAATGAGCAAACAAACACAAACACAGAGTTAAGGAATCAGTGAGTTGATATCGAAGACAACAATGAATGTTTAACTTACTAGAGAAAATATAGAATAGTCAATTTTTGGTCTAACAAGTGCTCATTAATGATACCTACAAAACTAAAACAATAACCATGCGAGATAAGACTATCTATTCCATAGATTAGTGCATGATATAATAGTAATACATCTAAAAAACTACATACATAAGTGTAGTTGCTAATGAATAGTCTGAAACAAACACACAATGCATGTCAAATTATGACTTTATTAATGGACTTCAAGGCTTCTCAAGGGAGTTACAAAAAATTTAAAACTTCAAAAGTCCTTAATACTAAGAATTTTACAACATTTATAAACTAAGTTAGTAACTACCCATCATGATTGCTGGAATTCTCTAGGGTTAGTTACAACTCTTCAGCTTCTCATGATTTTCAAATACAATAAAGGAAAATACTTTAAAACTCTAAACAATGAGATTAACAAATATTATAGTATGATTTGATCTTCAATTGGGAGCTTCATGATTTCCTAAAGATAGGCCACCCAAGTTTCATAGTATGATACGATCATCTTAATTTTGCTAGGTAGCATGCTTTCCATGATGGTGTGGTTCTATGATGTGTTATGGGAGAGGTTTGGCACATCCTTCTTAAACAATAGCAAGAATGAGTTCAAAATTGGTTGTTGCTTAGCAGGATCCACAAGATGTTGCTTTAGGTTCTCTTTAGTGAATTTATTATTGAAGACACTAAAATACAGTTCCCTCACATTCAATAGCTCTCCCAATTCTCTTCTTACTTCTTCACTCGACCTTGCCTCTCCTTCGGTCCCAATTGATGGAATTTTTTTCATTTTCATGATCCTCTTAGCCAAGGAGTAATGTTGTTAGTATTATTCCACTGACGGGTTATGTCTTTCTCTAGCTTCTCCTATATCTTTAAAGCTTGGCTAACAATGATAAAGTCCTATGTTAGTTCCTATGCATTGATTTTTTGGACTTCTACTAGGGCTTAAGGGTATTATTTGGGTCACTATTCTAGATGGTTTATGACATTCATTATTCCTTGAAGCCAAGTGCCTCACCATTTGGCCAACTCTCAAAGCAATAGTAGTTGGGTTGAAATATCTTACATAATTTGTAGGGATGGGTGCTTTTGTAAGACTATAGACTTGTAGGACTCACATACTTTTGAAGCACATGCCTTGTAGTCTTTCACCTTGATTCTTGTTTGTTTCATGGTCTTGGTCTTTTCTTCAATAATTTAACCTGCACCTCTAGCTCACCTATACATGCATCCTTCTTATTTACCAGTTCCATGATATCTTATACATTCCTCTTAGTGGCCTAAGATAATTTCATGATTGTTGAGGCCATAACAAGCGAGTCCTTTCTAGTATCAAACACTATTAACCTCTCTGATCTAAAATTGGAGTAGGTGATTTCTTCCTCTTTTCCAAAATCAAATAAAACAAAAATTAGGACTGTGTCAACGCTTTTCAAGGTTAAATATGGATCTTGAAATAATAGGTTTCCAATATCTCTTCAAATCATGAATTAGTCTTCATATGTAACTTAACATAATGAACATATCATCAAATAATCCATGCAGGAATAAAGAACAGCAAGACAAAGGTTTGTTGAAGGAGTTCACCGCTCATGGAATACATCTTCGGGCCTATCAACATGACTATACCACTCATATATTCAGTATCAAAATGAAGTACATAAACATTTGCTGCAGGTAAATATGTGGCTATTACCCCTACAAGGTAACGTTCTCCTACAAAAAACTCTCACAACAACAACAACTCAAAACATCCCCTACAAAGGTGACATACTTCAACTAAAATGAGCTAAAAACAACATGTGAACCCTTCAATTCCACATTGAAGCACATAATCAAAACTTCTTGTTAAGAGAAGTTGAACCTGAGATGAATGCTACTCATTACAACTGCTACAGTAGCCTTCTGGAAGTGAGAATACCCCTACAAGGTCTTCTCCATGCCCAAATACCTCCTAAAATTGTTTCCAAACCCTGACTGATCCATACACCTTTAATATTAAACATGAAAAAAGACTTTGTAGATGTGCTCAAATCAGAAATTAGAGGTTACCAATAGATTTAGAACATCCAAAAACCGCTAAATAGCCTCTTTCTGAGCTCAATTTGGATTAAAAAATAAACTTTATGAGCTTCCAAGCTCTCTCATGAATTTCAATGTTAACCATTTGTTGAGGGCCAAAAATGTCTGCCTCAACATTGGGGGATAACCACCCGGTCCAGACCTTAAAGCAGCTCCTTTTTTGTTTGGAGTAGTGGCTCCAACTGGTTTAACTATGTCCAGTTACCTTTTCCCTATCGCTATTGGTTTACGATGTATCTTTAACTACAAATAGATAGGGATATCAGATCACTTATTCTTGCTGATTGGATAAGAGAATGACCCTTAAGTTGATTTGGGTTCAGCCAAGCCACAACTAAAATTTTGCCTCTTTGAGAAGAGGACTTAAAAGAATGTAAAATTTAATCTAAATGCAAACTTATTCTATAATGCAAGCAAAAGAAACTAATCCTAATCCTATCTCAATTAGGCAGATATAGATCTAACCCAACTAAGAGCATGATAATTAAATGATAAAGATTTAAATATGTCTGGCTTTTATTTAATATCAGGCTAATGAAGTAATTCAATTAACTGACATTTGTGAATACCGAAACACATCCTATTGAGACTTCTTAACTGAAATAACAAACCAACAACACTCAGGAAGTAATTCAAAAAAATGATATTGATTGTTAAATGAGTAAATCCAATAATTAAACAATAATATGCAGAAATAGTTCGCAACACATCACTGTTTAATAAATCAATTTTAGAAAACAGATTTCTAAGTAAATAGTTACTCAGAAATCAGAATTTAATCCATAAGAGCATAGATACATAATAACAATATTGAGACAAATTACCCATATCAACACAAGTGCACAATCATGAATAAAATGATACATTCTCATTATCATAAAAATGAAACTAGTATTTGAATAGTAGTATTAGAAATACCAATTAATTGAATCCATTTCTCTAACTCTGGTCTCCAACAGTCCTTTACATTGCTTGAACTTCTGCTTTCAAAAACTAGTGCTTCAATAGTGTAAACTCTTCCCATCATACATAATTCAAGATATAAAGGAAAAATCCTCAATAATCCTCAGATCTATGATTTTCTCTCCTCCCTCCTACAACTCTAAATTCCTATTGCAGAAGTGCTTTTAGAAGTCCAAAATTGTAGAGGAGAGCAACCCCTAATTGCATTCTACAGTCTGCCATTTATAATACTTCCAAAGGCTTTTTTGAGAAGAAAGTTTGTTGAAGAATAAATTTGCCCAATCCAATTTTATTTGCTTAAAATTTCAATCTTTAATTGATGGAACATTCTCATTGATTGAGATCTTTTCTCCATATCTCTTCTACTATTTCCCTGCAAAAAGAAATTAATAAATTAAGATGAAACAATAAAATCAAGATGCCATTTCTGGCATTAAAACAAATCCAATCAAATGCAATTAATTAATTGAAAAGGAAATCTGAGCTTTCTATTGATGCATATGATGATTTTAATTGACTAAGGATATTATTGATGAATGAATATGCACTTAGAAGAGGTTTGGGCAAATGAAAATGAAGAGAATAAAACTTAGAAAATTGATTTTGTTTAAAATTTAGAGCTTGATATTCTGCCTGATTTTAGACCCAACAAATGACTAAATCTATTAGTGAAACTTTTTTCAGAAATGTTCCCCTTGATTTTTATCTTTTCAATGAGCCATCTTGAGCTTCATTTGGAGAAATAAAACTCAATCTATGAGTCTGCAAAGTTGATGAGTCAAATTTGGTATAATTTTGGAAATTCTGTTACTAGGCTAAAAATTAGATTTCAATTAAAAAATCTAATCCTAAATTAGACTCTAATTATTTAATAATTAATTCTAATTTTATCGTTAATCATAAACTAAATTATTTATTTAATAAACTATTTATTAATTAATATTAATCTAACTAACTAAAATATATAATTAACCATTTATAAACTAATTAATAATTATTTTAATTGAATTACATTTTATATATTAATTAATTTAAAATTTAAAATTAATATTAAATATTTATTTTAATACTAAACTACATTAACTTATCATTTCACTCATACGTATGAGTGAATTGAAACTTTAAAAACAAATTACAAAGCTCATGCGAGACTTAGGTTTAATGTACTTTGACTTTTTTGCAATCGGGGAGATCGGGAGAAATGGGTTATCGGGTTCTTAAAAATGTTTAGATTACGAATTCCTGATGCGATATTTCGATTGCATATTAAATTATATATATATATATTTTGGTTTAAATTTAATAAAGTTTAGTTAAGTTTTTTTTGTTTTTAAATGAAGTTAAGTGGGGTTAAGTGTTTTATAATTTAGCAAACTTGTAAGAAAAATTAAAAAATTAATGAAGATTTAATTAAAGATTGATATTTACAATAAATACATTTTTTAATTTATGCGACACAATTGATTAAATTTCAAAGGAGTGTCATTTACAAACCAATTGATCAAATGAGGTAAAACAAGTATCAGTGGAAAACTTATAAAAAATCGATTTTAACAAAGCAATGCAAAACAAAAATATAAAGAGAATGAAAAAATTAAGATAATCATAGGGTAATAAAAGTTCTAAAAGGCGTTTAACTAAATTTTTTATAGAAAGAGTTCCCATTATTTGAAGTAAACAAGTCAAAAATGGGGGGGTTGTGTTTTACCACAACAATAGTGACACAAAGGAGAAGAACCAATTATCTCTGTTTGATATGAATGAAATTTTCCTAAAATTAAATTTAAAATAATTAAAGAAGAGAAAATTATTCTTGGAATGCTTGACTGGGTTCATTAGTCTGAATAAAGCAATAATCATCTTACTGTAATTTTCTTAAAATTCCTCATAAATTAAAATATTTCAAAGCTCTATATTAGTCCTTAATTAGTTGTAGAGATAAAGCAGTGGTCATTTTACAACTTAGCTTTTTAAAATATGCTCATTTGTCACAGGTAGAGCTATTGTTGCCAACAAACCTCTATAGTCTCGACAGGGTTACCTTTTAACCATCAATGACTCAGAATCCAATCTATCTAAGAATTATTGACCTAGAGATAAATCTATTTATATATGTTTATTTTTTTGTATTTATCTATTTTTTGTTTTTTTTTAGTTCTTAAAAGCCATTGTCCTGGTTTGGTAGCCAGATAGTTGATAATGCCATTCACTGGTTATAATTGGACTGAACAAACTGGCTCGTGATGAGACCCCTTGTCTTATAATTGTTTGCAATCATAAGCCATTACCCTGGTTTGTTTAGTAGTGCTAGTAATGTCAGCCTATTTTCCCCTATGGTCATGGTAAGTAGGTTCATGATGAGACCTCTTATCTTTTAAGTTTAAATATATTTTTGGATTACACTCTAGAAAAATAAGACTTTTTGGGACAGAGAGAATTATTGACTCTTTAAGAGTTAAGAATGACAATTTCAGAGTTAAAGGTGCTTTGCTATAAAGTGTCTTTACTTGGTTAAAAATAACTTTTCTTGACTGATAATAGAATTTTGAAAGATCTTAATAAAATATTGAAATCTCAAAATGATTACAATTTTGATGAAAATAATTTCTCAAATTTTATGATACTTTGTCAACTTCTCGTGTTTTATAATCTCTTCCTTAAGTATGTCTATCTTTATAATAAGAAAAACAAACTTTATTAGGAGATTTTAAGAAAAAGTTAATAATAGACTATTAATAATTTTTTCCTATGTATGCCAACCATTGTTAGGTAACAAGAAGGCTTTCCATATAAATCATGGTAGAGTCACCAAAATTAAAATTGAAAACAAAAGGAAAAGAATTCTTAAGCTAAAGTGAGAAAATAAATCAACAAACAAAAATAAAAATGAAGAAATTTAAAAGTGGAAAGGAAAATCCAAGTTTTGAAAGATAAACTCTAACAAGAATGTTCATACCAATGTCTCAACAAACTGAAGTAAAGGAAAATAATCATGTAATCATTCATTCTTATGTCAAGATTCAGATAATTTATACTTTGTAGGGTTATAAATATTTTTAGGCTTTAATAACAGTGCTGATAAAATTCAACCACAATTATTTTTTTATTTTTTATTTTATTTTTATTTTTTTATTTTTTATTTTATTTTATTTATTTTATTTTATTTTTTATTTTTTATTATTTTATTTTTATTATTTTTATCTGATGTCAGTCTTTTTGTTTCAAAAGTATCATCTTAATCATTTTCTAATAAAATGAATGCTTAATGAAACAAACTAAAGGTTCATAAACTTCCTAGTGTAGCTGTTTCAACAGAGATTATCGCTGCTTCTTAGAAGCAAACCAGGAAAAGAGTATAGGACTTCAAAATATGATCTAGCAGAGGATTGAAAGCTTTTATGAAGAGTTGTAAAACAGATTTATATATCAACAAAATTAAAAACAAAATTGAAACTAAAGTAATGAAATGGAAATTAATGAAAGTGGGTACATGAATCTTACCATTGGATAATTGCATTTGATCTTACTTGAGAGGTATCAGTTTCTCCAATACTAACTGACTTATTCTTTTAGTTAACATTAAAAACATGAAGAAACAAACTAACAAAAATTCTATAACCCAAAATCATTACTTATTTTATTTAAACTAAAACAAGCAGTAAAATGTAAAAAAGGGAATGCTTTGTGTTCAAGGGATTCAAAATTAAAACAAATGCATCAGAAATGAGAATGAGAATATGCAATGATGAATGTTCTCAAAATATTATAAGTTTCATATAAACTCCATGATTTTTTTTTTTTTTTTTAATTGTCCAGATTTAAAACCAAATCTAAGATAATGAAATTTAAATATGAAGATAGAGAGGTCTTAAATTTCATATTAATTGTGAAATTATTTAAAACTGAATATGAGAAATCGAAATGAATTAAATACACTGCAAATTTGTTATCAATTGCTTTAGTACCATAGTGGTTACCCAAGATTGCTTTAAAATATTCCATACAACACAATGCCTTATCAGATGATTCGCATTGCATGATTCTTCACTATGCTTAAAGTTTAATCTGCAACATTTCAGCTTTGTTGATATGCCATATATCAATTAAATGTTAATGGCATAAAGGCATGCATTGGAGTGTATTGCATTGGAAAATCTTAAGATAAGATTTCATTTTAATTTTGCGATGGGATATATTTGTTGCAATGGAAAATTTGCGATATAAAAACATGCGATGAGAATATATGCGATGAGATGGAGCGATCACAATATTGAATAATTGTTATATCAAGGATCGAGGAATAGTTACATCGTGCTTTATACTTCGTACATCGCACACCGCACGTCGCAGATTCAGAATTGTGATATGAGCATAAATAAAAATGCGATGAAGCGATTGCAATATCGACATATTGGAATATTGGAAAATAGTCATGTTAGAAATGCCAATATGATTCTTGCGATAACGAGAATGTGATGGATGGCGTGGCTCTTAGGTGGGACCGGCTTTGGATCTCAAAAGAAATCGGCGAACTGCAAACTTAAATACACGATGTGATAATTTTGATACGCCGATATGCGACGAAGAATGGACCCAATAAATTTATTATGAGAATTTAATATCATATCGAATCCGAGACATCGGTACTGTTAGGCTTATGACCCTACCATTATTGTGATTGAATGGATGCGATATTTTTATGAACTTGATATAAATTTCAGATCGGGTCCAGAATTGTGTGAATATCACAATATTGGTAAAGTCGTTTTATCGGAGAATGAGCGAAAAGGAACATCGGAGATGTATGGATTTTGTAGTATCAACGATATGAAATGTTATGATATGAATCTTCCAATACTGTTTTAAATGTCTATTGGGTTTTCTAATGAATGAAAGCAAAGTTAAAGAATACTCAAATTCTAATGAATCACAAATAAAATTTCCCTGAATTTCTTGCAAATTTGAAATGGGTTTACTGCTTACTTCAAGTTCCGAAAATAAATGGAAACCTGCAAATGAAATAGAACAAGAATAAAAAATAAACCAAGGAAAATAGAAAATAAATGAGAATGAACTTGCAAATGTGTACCTGGAAGGAAATTGTCTGTAAATTTTACCTCATGAATCTTCAAATTCTTCCTTGGATTTATCAAAATTTTGACTTTGTTCAAAATCATCTCATTATTTATTCTAAAATAGAGTGGGCAATCAAGCTAAAGGAAATCAATTATTCATGTTCAGAAAATTTGAAATTCCTAGAATTCACGAGAAATGTAAATGGGAATATGCCCCCTTTGAATTGCAACAACAATTTATTACCTTTGCTCATTCCGAATTAACTTGAGAAGAATTTGTATTGTTATAGTGACTTTTCAGCAATGCTTTTAGTAAATAAATATGATGCGTATTGCAGCATAAGATAATAAACTAAAGATCAGAATAGGATAAAGCCACTCATTATGAAAGAATATAATTACAGATTCAAATGTGTGCACATAATAGCATGGACACCCTTAAGGTCATTTTAACCAATTTCGAGGAAAATAACATAAAATTCATGTGATTGTAGTGAAAAGTTAGACTGATTGATAATAATCAAATTGTTATTAAGCTTTTGAGCTCCGACAGTTATATTTTTGATGGGATAATGATGTCAAGAAGCTTTGTATCAGTGAAACCTTCGATATATAAATTTCAAAAGAAAATTTTAGAAGGAAATCTCAAAATGAAGAAAAGTGGCTTTGAGGTGATCGGTGCCAAGTGCAAACTCAATTGAATTTAGTCAATACATTATTCAAAATAGGCAAAGATATATTTATGAGTAGAGGTATTGCTGCAATAGATTTTGATTTAAAAATGGGAAGCAAGAATAAAAAAGTTTCCGATGAGAAGAAAATGTTTCATTGAACGTGTATGAGAAGAATTGATCACTTTGCTTTATTTTTTTAATCTACAGAACTATTAAAAATAGATTAACTACATAAAACAAACTAACTAAATTAATTCTACTGCTATTCTAACTATATACATGAAAATGACTAGGTATAGTCATATTTCCAGTGTAACCATTCTATTATTTTAATTCCTTCATATATATACAGTTCAAATGTTAGTAATAAAAATACAAATTTAATTGAAATAAGAAAAATAAATCTGTAAGTAGAATTTACGGTTATTATTAGCAACTTAATTAAAATTTTCTCCTCTTGAAATTTCATTTCCAATTGAATACCAATTGGATCATAGAAATTTGGATGGATTTCTATTAATGATTGGAAAGGTTTGAAAATGGAAGATAACAGGCTAGATTGTGGAGTTGAGCTTTTAGATCCAAAGGCCTGAAAAAAATTGTTAGTGTTATTTACAAATGTTAAACTATTAACAAACTTCCTTGAAGGAAACCTTTCCAAATAGTTTTCGAATACGCCAAAAAATGGATGAAAATCTGTTAAATAAAATGGAAACTTATTAATTGAATTAGATTGCTGGTCAAGTTGTGAAAATGCACTCTCTTGTTGACACTGCCTTTGAGAAGAAAGACACAATTGATAAGAGATGAACAACGATTGAAATTGAAATATTAATAGCTTTTGATGTTCATGGTATAATATGAAACTTTGATTTCCCAATCAAGTAATGCATCAATTGAGTGTTTACTATTAAAGTGCTCAATATGCCAGCGTCAAGTGTCAAAAATTTGAAAAATAAAATCAGAAAATAAATCTAAATTTAAACAAAATAAGTGTAAAATAAAAAAATAAAATGAAATCACTATTGGTACAACTAATGTTACAACACAATTGGGATTGTTTTGAAATAAATTTATTTATTTATTTTTCACAAAGATTAGACAGAATAATGGAATTTGAGTAATTGCTAATTCCAACTTGTGAATTAGAAAGATAATTATGATTATGAGTAGGAATGAGTGTTTGATCATGATATGAATAATAAATTGGAATGTTTTCTCGAATGGTGAAATCATGAAGATAATTTGTTGCTCTAGAATGATGATTGGTTGAAATAATTTCTAATTTGAAACATTCCTTATTTTCAGATGTTATTCGAATTTTCTTATGATAATTCTCTTGAGAAGAATAGAAATCAACATCCTCAATGTCAGAGTAATTATCATAAACGACTTCACAATATTCTCTAGAATTCCCTTCGATCTCATCCAATATATCAAAACAAGGAGGAATAAAAATTTCATTTTCATTAATGACAAAAGAATGATAAAAATTGTTTTTATATCTTGATAAAAACTTATTGGTAATTCATTTAAATCAACCTCTTTATTTTCTGAAAAGTTATTACTAACAAGATGAGGAAAATTACCATCAGTAAAAATATCAAGATAAAGGGAAAAATGTGAATTTGAAACAATGCATTTAAAAATGTCTCTGTTTAAGAACTCTTGTACATTATGCTCATTGTAAATTTCAGATTGTAGATCATTCTTTTGTCTACTTGTGCTTTCTTGAAGAATTGTGCTTTGGTTCTCTGAATTTGGCATTTGCTCATCATGAAAAAATTCAAAAATTTGTACAACAATTTGCATGTTATTATTTACTTTGATTGCTGCTTGTACTTGATGATTTGCGATCTGATTTTTTGAATTCATTGCAGAGTAACTTTCAGTTTTCAAGGCGGTTGTTTCTCCAAAATTGCTGCTGTTGTCTTCTTGCATTTGGTTAGAAATATTTTCTAAGCTTTGTGAGACCACTTCATCATAATTTATTTGCACATCCAAATTGGAATTTTCATTTATGTTGGAAGAGGATGGAACAAAGGTTAGAATGGATTGAGAATGGGAGGAAGAGAGCAAATATAATAAAATCAATCTAGTGATTTTTCTTTTGTAGGTTTATCTTCGACTTTAAATTTTAAATAATTCAGATGAAATCAAATATTAAAATTTTTAACTGACTCATTTTCAAATCTTCGTAGATATTCAATTTCATCACATACCTGTTCATAATCATAGCCGTCAAATTTACAAATGAAAATTGTAACAAATTGATCTCAGCTATGAATTGAGGCAACTGGAAGAGTTCTACACCAGTTTCTAGCTTTTGCCGCGAATGTGAAAGTAAAAATTCTGCATAAAGTGCCTTCATCAAATCCTTGAAAATCACAATTTGAAACTTTTTGAATAAATTGAAAGACATGATTAAAAGCAGAAGAATTCCTCTTACCATTGAACTTTACCTGAGATAAGAGTCTTACCACTTCAGGTGAAGTATTGGAAGATGCACGTCCATGGATACAACTCCAAATTGGAAGTTTAAGAGGAGCTATCGTGATTAAATAAAATGTTAAAATTTAGAAGACTTCAATAGACAACAAGTTTTAGG
Source organism: Pinus taeda (assembly GCA_000404065.3). NCBI lineage: Eukaryota > Viridiplantae > Streptophyta > Pinopsida > Pinales > Pinaceae > Pinus > Pinus taeda. The sequence goes on along the minus strand of APFE031685097.1, from coordinate 154,075 downwards.
CCCTCCTTCTAGCGAGAAAAATATTGAGGGCCAAAAATGTTTGCCTCAACATTGGGGTATAACCACCCGGTCCGGACCTTAAAGCAACTCTTTTTCCATTTAGAATAGTGGCTCCGACTGGTTTAACTAGGTCCAATTATCTTTTCTCTATCGCTATTGGTTTATGATGTATCTTTAACTACCAATAGACAGGGATATCGGATCACTTCTTCTTGCTGATTGGACAAGAGAATGACCCTTAAGCTGATTTGGGTTCAGCCAAGCTACAACTAAAATTTTGCCTCTTTGAGAAGAGGACTTAAAAGAATGTAGAACTTAATCTAAATGCAAACTTATTCTATAATGCAAGCAAAAGAAACTAATCCTAATCCTATCTTAATTATACATATATAGATTTAACCCAACTAAGAGCAAGATAATTAAATAATAAGGATTTAAATATGTCTGGTTTTTAGTTAATATCAAGCTAATGAAGTAATTCAATTAACTGACATTTGTGAATATCAAAACACATCCTATTGAGACCTCTTAACTGAAACAATAAATCAACAACACTTGGGAAGTAATTCACAAAAATGATATTGATTGTCAAATCAGTAAATCCAATAATTAAACAATAATATGTGGAAATAGTTCGCAACACATCACTATTTAATAAATCAGTGTTATAAGATAGATTTTTGAGTAATAGTTACTCAGAAATCATAATTTAATCCATAAGAACAGAGATGCATAATAACAATATTGAAACAAATTACCCATATCAACACAAGTGCATAATCATGAATAAAATGACACATTCTTATTATCATAAAAATGAAACTAGTATTTGAAACAGTGGTATTAGAAATACCAATTTATTGAATCCATTTCTCTGAGTCTGGTCTCCGACAGTCTTTTACATTGCTTGAACTTCTGCTTTAAAGAAATAGAGCTTCAATAGTGTAAACTCTGCCCATCATACATAATTCAAGATATAAAGGAAAAATCCTCAATAATCCTCATATCTATGATTTTCTCTCCTCCCTCCTACAACTCTAAATTCCTATTGTAGAAGTGCTTTTAGAAGTCCAAAATTGCAGAGGAGAGCAGCCCCTAATTGCATTATGCAATGTGTCATTTATAATACTTCCAAATACATTTTTGAGAAGAAAGTTTGTTGAAGAATAAATCTTCCCAATCCAATTTTATTTGCTCAAAATTCCAATATTTAATGCTGGAGCATTCTCATTGATTGAGATCTTTTCTCCATATCTCTTATACTATTTTCCTGCAAAAAGAAATCAGAATAAATTAAGAGGCAACAATAAAATCAAGATGCCATTTCTAGCATTAAAACAAATCCAATAAAATGCAATTAATTAATTGAAAAAGAAATCTGAGCTTTCTATTGATGCATATGATGAAATTATTTGGCTAAGAATATTATTGATGAATGAATCTGCACTTAAAAGAGGTTTGGGCAAATGAAAATGAAGAGAATAAAACTTAGAAAATTGATTTTGCTTAAATTCGGAGCTTGATCTTCTGCCTGATTTTAGACCCAACAAATGACTAAATCTATTAGTGAAACTTTCTCAGAAATGTCCCCCTTGATTTTATCTTTCTAATGAGCCTTTCTGGGCTTCATTTGACCAAGTAAAACTCAATCTATGAGCCTGCAAAGCTGATGAGTCAAATCTGGAATAATTCTGAAAATTCTATTGTTGGGCTAAAAATCAAAATTTTAATTAAAAAATCTAATCCTAAATTAGACTCTAATTATTTAATAGTTAATTTTAAGTTAATTGTTAATCATAAACAAAACTAATTATTTAATAAACTATTTATTAATTAATATTAATCTAACTCACTAAAATATATAATTAACCATTTATAAACTAGTTGTCGTGACGATGAACCACACTAGTTGGTTCGAAACGCGTCGACAAATGAATTCTTATGTGATTTACGCTGAAGAATCTCTCAAAAATTTGATATGGATCCACAAAAGCCTCAATTCTACAATTTATAAACTAATTAATAATTAATTTTAATTAATTTAAATATTTAAAATTTAAAATTTAAAATTAATATTTATTATATATTAACTCACCATTTCACTCATACATATGAATGAATTTGAAACTTAAAAAACAAATTTACAAAGCTCATACGAGACTTAGTTTAATGTCCTTTGACTTTTTAGCAATTGGCAAATTGGGAGAGCGAGAGAATGGGTTATCGGGTTTCTTAAAAATGTTTCGATGAGAATCCCGATGCGATCTTCTGATTGCATAATAAATTTTTTATATATATATATATATATATATATTTTATTTTTTTTTGGTTTAAATTTAATAAAGTTGTTGGTTTTTTTTTTTTTTTTAATGAAGTTAAGTGGGGTCAAGTGCTCTATGATTTAGTTGGGCTATTTAACAAAGTTGTTGGAAAAATAAAAAATTTAATGAAGATTCAACTAAAGATTGATATTTACAATAAATACATTTTTTAACCCAGGCGAGACAATTGATTAAACTTCAAAGGAGTGTCATTTACAAACCAGTTGACCAAATGAGTTAAAACAAGTATTAATGGAAAACTTATAAAAAATCAATTTTAACAAAGTAATCAAAAACAAGAATCTAAAGAAAATGAAAAAATTAAGATAATCGTAGGGTAATAAAAGTCCTAAAAGGCGTTTAACCAAAATTTTTATAGAAAGGGTCCCCATTATTTGAAGTAAACAAGTAAAAAATGGGGGGTTGTGTTTTACCACAACAACATCCTACAAATTCGCCCTTCTCTCTATTGCTTCTACAAATCCGCCCTAAAAATCGCTAATGGAGTGACAATTTCGCTACTCGCCGGTGCATTTTGTTGGATAGTTAATTAAGACTCGGACCCCTTAATCTGAAAATGAAGGCCACATGGGCCACATAGGGTCAAGGGCTAGGCCTTAACGCCCGCCCCCAATAGTTAAGCCCCTAAAACTTAGGGACGAGGTCACGTTATGCCCCACGGGGCCCAGGACCAGGTCAGTGGCCCACCCTATCCATCGAAGCCTCCAATCCACAAGCACGCGGTAACGTTGAAGGTCATATGACCTCAGGGCTAGCCTTAAACCTTGGCACCTTCCGCTGATACACCTGTGGTCATGTCAAGGGCCATATGGCCTAGGATGGGGACATATCTTAGTGCCCTCCTTAAACCTCTGTCGAGCCCATAGCACGTGGTTCCATGACAATGATATAACTGTAGGCTGGTCCCATGTCTTAGCCCCCCGTCGTTTGGCGCTATGATATCACTGCTGCGGTCTCGTGGTAAGGTGCCAGAACCATGTGTCGGGGTTAAGCCCTCACCCTTGTCTCCCCTGCCTACAGTCCTGTGGGCATGGGGTGACTGAGGGCTAGAACTTAGCCCTAACGCCATCCCCCATATACAAAACACATGCGGTTTAAATATATATGCGCCCCCAATATTTAATAAGTACCACCCTCTACACAATGGTAAGGTGTTGTGTTGTTACTTAACCGGTCTCATGTTCAATTTTTGTGAGGGAAGTTCGGCCCGTAACATAAATTTTACACCACCGTTGGGAGGCCACGTGGTAGCCATCCAATGGCCCACGTGGCTTCCATCCATTAGACCACTAAAAACCCACTTCGACCAAGTAAAACACAACAAATTCGAGCCAATCCAGAGAGGACAAGTGGTAGCCTGTCATTGGCCCACATTGTATAGTTAGTCTGCCCAGTCACCTTGTCCAGTCATCATACGAACTGCACAATTAGTGTACTTGCAATTTTTTTCCTTGTTTGGGAAAACGATCAGGACGCGATATTGAGAGCATATGATATCGGTTTTGAGCGATTCAAGTCGCGTTGGATTAAGATCAGTGAGATCTTTGATTTGGAGTTGGTTTGAAGAATTTCAGGGCACTTTCCTTTTTGAGCATAAAATTGATCACTTGATCACACCTCGCCACTAGGAACTTTTGGACTCCAAAAGTTTACTTTCCTAGTAAATATAAAGAGGATGGAACTCAAAAATACCCAAAAAAACTCAATTAAAAATGCAAAATTTTCAATTTGTGCCCTTCAAGCCCTTAGGGCACTTCACTTATCATCCTCATCAAGACTTGTTGTCCTGTTAAGAATTGATTCATCATTCTTATCACTGTTGCAAGAATAAAATACTGATGAGTGGAATTTGAACATTCTCTCTACTATCATCTTTGCACAACTCCAAAAACACTTCATCTTGAAGTTTAAACTGTTGAAGACAAACTTGACCCCATCTAGGAATTTGGAAGCAAAATAAACTTGCTTTAATGTCTTCAAGCTGAGCTTGTACATGAAAAGTACACTTATGCAAAGTTTTCCATGATATGATTGGCCTCGCTTACAATACATAGTCATCTTATACAATCTTGAAAACAAAGATTCAATTCACACAAGTTTCAAATCGAATACTTGTATCAGTGAACATATGACAACTATTAGACAACTTTAAACGACAATCTTATACATTCACAAAAGTCCTTAAAATGTGGACTATAACAAATCAATACATACATCAATGAAAAATATCTACTTGTTGAACATAGTGACAATGAATGTTCACTTTACAAAAGTACCTAAACAGGTAATGACAACAAGTATTTATTAAATTTTACAAAACAATTTTATAATAAGTGTACCCAAACTTTGCCTCTCCTAGGCTTGTGGGTTCTCTTCTTGCACCATCTTGTCTTGAAGGTTGCTTAGGATTGTGGAGAGTCCTCTTTTCTACCTCTTGCTTCCCTTGCATTATGTAGCATAATATCTTTACCTTTGTTTAAACGAAGCTCCAAATGCAATTTCCAACGTTGTTTAGTGTCATGTCCATGCACCTTGCAATGAGCACATAAAAACTTCTTCTTGTTTGCTGACATAGAAGTTCTCTAATGGGAAAGAAATTCATTAAGATTAATGCCTAAAATTTGGTTCATTCTTTTAACCATTATCATACGTTGCTCACATACAACCATGCAATGGTCAATAGCATCACAAAATGTACAAAGGTACTTATTCAAAAGTATTCAAAATTTCCATGCATTGGAAAACACTCTTGAGAGTTATTCCTGTCTCTAGAGTTGCAGTTTTGACGGTTGTCACAAGGTGGTGATATCTCATGCTCAGATGTTTGATGTACCTCAAGCTATTTGGAGCATTCCCCGAACCCCCTTCGACCATATCCCAATCCCATACACTTTGGTCTCTCCTCAACCATAATTGGATTGTTAATACCTTGGCCATTTATGTAGAGGCCTCCAACTTCATATCCCATCTTTGAAAGCAATGTCATACCTATGCCTTTGGTATGTTTCTTGAATGATGCGAAAGAGTTGTTATCCATATAAATGGAAGGAGTGGAACTTGAGATGCTAATTACCTCCTTAAACTTGCATTCATCATTTCAACTTTTGATGATGACGATGATGGCCATCTTGTAGACGAATCTAGCCATCCACTCTTATCCACTGAGATATGGTGTGCTTCTTGAAAATGTTTGCAAAAGGCACATGCAACATCTTCCACATATGGTTGAAAACCACTATTTGAACCATGACCACATACTAGCCTCATTCTCGAGGTTTCTCTTGCTGGTAATGGCGTAGAGATTTCTGCAACTAGCTCATCAAGCCCTTACTGCAAAACAAAGTACATGTGTCTTTTAACCTCTTCATCTATCTCTAACATTCTTCTCAACTCTATGTTCTCCATCCAAAGGGATAAATTCTGCTCCTCTAGCTCTTGAAGACTCTTTCTCCTGCCCATTCTTTCAACTTGGTCAACATGGTGCTCTAATACCAAATTGATCTAAAATTGGATTAGGTGATTCCTTCCTATTTTCCAAAATCAAATAAAATAAATGTTAGGACTGTGTCGACGCTTTGCAAAGTTAAATATGGGTATTGAAACAATATGTTTCCAATATCTCTTCAAATCATGAATTAGTCTTCATATGTAACTTAACATAATGAACATATCAACAAATAATTCATGCAGGCATAAAGAAGAGCAAGACAAAGGTTTGTTGACAGATTTCACCCCTCCTGGGATACATCTCGGGGCCTGTCAACATGACTAGACCACTCATATATTCAGTATCAAAATGAAGTACATAAACATTTGTTGCGGGTAAATATGTGGCTATTACTCTTACAAGGTAATGTTCTCCTACAAAGAACTCTCACAAAAGAAGCTACTCAAAAAAGCTCCTACAAAGATGACATACTTCAACTAAAATGAGCTAAAAACAACATGTGAACCCTTCAATTCCACATTGAAGCATTGTTTTGTATATGAAACTGCATGAGGATTATGATAAATTGCAAGTGATTAAATTAGGGTCTTTTAAGATTATTATGTCAAATTCATAAACACATAAACATGAATTAAAATTTTAGTTTTTGCAGAAAACATGAAACAACATCAACATAACAACAAACACAACACAAAAAAATGATGAAGTTCACCCCTCCTGGGCTACATCTCTTGGTCCAGCTTCCAATGGTTGGGCCTCTTGCATTATTCTCATAAAATGGTGTTTACATCAAGTTAGAAAGCTCAAATGGCTTCAACAATAGCTCCAATGAATTCAGAACTGTCAAAAACCCATGTTTAGCCTCTTTCCGCTCCCAAAAAAAGGCCAAAAATTGAGAAAGTTATGCCTCTTTCTCTCTTTTCCCAAATTCTGCAGCAAACCACCCTACATTTCAGCTAAAACCTGGATTGTGCGCCCCAAACGTGAAAACAACGCGCTAAACCAGGCACAATTCCCACTTGGCCGGCGAATTTGTAGCACAGATAAGGATGCCTTTATGCCCCAAGTCCCAAAAATTTCGGCCACATGGAGGCCATATGACTACGTTGGGCGCCGATTTTTTGGGGGCTTTGTTTAGCCCCTGCCTGGAGCGTGCCCTTGGTCACATGTGTTCCACATAAGAAATTGGCTGGTTCTTAAGGGCTGGCCCCTTACCACTTTTCTTCCATGGTCATGTGCTCTAGGCATATGGTGGCCCCATAACGCTTGGGGCTAGTACCCCATCTCCGTTTGCACTCGGACTTAGGCGTTTGGTCATGCAAATGGCTCCGTTATGTGGGTGTCATAACCTTGACCATGGGATGGGCTAGGCCCTAGCCCTCGGCCCACTGCCCATGGTCCTGTGGTGTAGGGGTGGCCAAGGGCTAGGGCTTAGCCCAACACCCCCCCCAAAAAAAATGTGCTTAACCCAAAGTTTAAATATTTTTTTTTTCACATTATAAAACAAGTGACATACATGGCTTTTTGGTGCGGGCTTCAGTTATTTGGCTTGTGGTCACAATTTCGAATCTGCAAAGGTGCAATTCGCCCTTAACAAAAATTTGGCCACCCTAAGGATGCCATGTGGCAACCTCTGATAGAGTCACATGGCACTCCCTCATTGGTCCACACGTAACCAATAAAATCATGCACACCAACTCTCAGTCAGCTGCCATGTGTCGATCCACCATTAGCTGACGGAGTCCAGTCAACATGCCATGTCAGTAGGTGCAGTTAGCTGTACAGAGTGCTGACTGGGAAACCCTACAAACTGCCGTTTTGAAATTTTCGTTGTTTCAACAAATGAAAAATCTCATTTCCGGGAGCATATGACATCCATTTTTCGTAAAACGAATTGTGTCGGATTTAGAACGATGAGATCTATGCGGTTGTTCTGGTTTCGAGCCATTTTGAGAAGGAGAGCACATTTTCCATAATCGCCACCACAAATTTCACCTCAAATTGTACCTGAAGCTTCAGAAAGCATGTAACATGAAGGAGGGCTTAATAATATGTCAAAGGATGAGAAAACTTTAAGAAAATCATTCTTTAACATGACCCAAATGGTGAAAGTTCTCTATGAAGAAAAACACAAGATTGTAAGGTGAGAGCTCCAATCCTCTAAAGGGAGATAAGCCTCCAGGGGGAGATGAGGACAAACATCCAAAAGGGAATAGTGACAAACCACCTTTGACACCACCATTCTCTTCACCTCCATCTTCTCCACTATCTTCACCATCTTCATCTTCCACAACAACCCCTTCACAAACACCTTCACATTCTCCAAAGGGACATGGTAAAACTCCAATTTTGAAACTTCACATAAAGTTTGATTTGCCTATGTATGATGGAGAGGTAAATGTTAAAAGACTAGATAATTGGGTACGTTAGTTTGAAGTGTATTGCTGGATACAAAGGATCAAGGATGATGGAACCAAGATTCAACTTGCTTCACTAAGATTGGAAAGTGCAACTCTTAATTGGTAGGAAGCCAAAACTCAAGACATGAAAAAGGATGGTAAGGTCTTAACCTCTTGGAATGATTTTGTTGTTGCATTGAGAAGACAATTTTATCCATTAGAATACATGCAAAAATCTATAATGTATTGGCAAAACTTTAGGCAAGGAAAAGGGCAAAGTGTGCAAAACTATACTCAAGAGTTTAGGAGAAGAGCACTAATATTTGGTGTAGATTTGAAATCTCAAGAAACTTTGTTAAAACACATTGGAGGTTTGCATAGTTACCTAAGGCACACTATTCTTATGTTTAACCCCACAAATTTAGATGAAGTTTGTGTACAAGCCACACATATAGAAGCAAGAGGGAAACATGTTTTAGATGAGAAAAGTGAGAGTTCCATTGAATATGGAGAAAAAGGAAAGGGTAAGTTTAAGGGAAAAGGGAAGAAGAATGACTCCATTAAGATGGAGAAAGAAAAAATTACATGCAAACACTATTTAAAAGATGGCCATGATGAAGATCATTGTTCGAAACTTCATCCAGAGATGAGACCCAACAAGCCTAAAAACAAGAAGGAGAAAACAACTGCAACTATAGAACATGATTTAGGTTCTGATTTCGGAGATGACACAAAAATCACAGTGATGGGTTTAAAGGTAAGAACATAGCAAGTACTAGTTCTTCAAGTTGTCCTAATGATACTCAAAATGAAGAAACAAGAATTGAGATTTTCCACATTAGAGTTGTTTCAAAGCATACCAAAATTGACACATTATTTGATAGTGGTTCACAAGAAAATCTTAATTCTGAAGACTTAGTCAAGAAGTTAAATATAGAAACCATCCACATCCAAGACCTTATTCTTTAGGTTGGGTATGTAAGAATGCAAGCTTGCAGATGACAAGGAAGTGCATACTTAGATTTGCAATCACTGCAAACTTTCTTGATGAAGTTGAACTTGATGTAGTTCCGCTTGAAATTTTTGGTATTGTTTTAGGAAGCACATATCTTTATGATAGGAGAGAAATCTTTCATCGCCATGAGAATAAGTATCACTTATTCAAGAATGGATTTAGTACATAGTTAGAGCGCATCGTAAGAAGATAAGTTTGTCTCTTATGCATGCTGGACAAATGAAGAGAATTGTGAATGCTAGTCAGAATTTTGCTTTGTTAATGTTCAAGCATCAAGATGTTGTGAATGAGGTCTTTCAAGGAGATACATCAAATGTAAAATATAATTTCATTGATGTTTCTAACGGGTGCGATAAGATGTTAAAATGATATGTATATGAAATTTCTTGAGGATTATGATAAATTGCAAGTGATTAAACCTTGAACTCTCACTTTTCTCATCTGAAACATGTTTATTTCTTAAGTTTTGGCTTCCCACCAAATAAGAGCTGCAGTTGACAATTTTATGAAGCAAGTTGAATCTTGGTGTCATCATCCTTGATCCTTTGTATCCTGCAATACACTTCAAGCTGACATACCCAATTATCTATTATTTCAACATTTACCTCTCCATCATATATAGGAAAATCAAAATTTATGTCAAGTTTCAAAAATGGAGTTTTACCATGACCCAAATGGTGAAATTTCTCTATGAAGAGAGAAACACAAGATTGCAAGGTGAGAGCTCCAAGCCTCCAAAGGGAGAGGGTTCTTCAGGAGGAAAATTAGGAGATGAGGACAAGCCTCCAATAGGGAATGGTGACAAACCACCTTTGAAACCACCAGTCTCTTCACATCCATCCTCACCACCATCTGCACCATATTCATCTTCCACAACAACCCTTTTACAAACACCTCCACATTCTCCAAAGGATTATATGAAACTGCTTGAGGATTATGATAAATTGCAAGTGATTAAATTAGGGTATTTTAAGCCTCTTATGCGAAATTCATAAACTCATAAACATGAATTAAAAGTTCAGTTTTTGCAAAAAACATGAGACAACATCACCATAACATCAAACAAAACACAACAAAATGAAGGAGTTCACCCTTCCTGGGCTAGATCTCCTCATCCAGCTTCCAATGGTTGGGCCTCTTTCATTATGCTCATAAAATGGTGTTTACATCAATTTACAGTGCTCAAATGGCTTCAAAAATAGCTCCAATGGCTTTAGAACTGTCAAAAACCCCTGTCTAGCCTCTTTCTATTCTCAAAAAGGCCACAAACTGATTGAGTTATGCCTCCCTCAAGTTTTTCTGCTATTCATTCTACAAAACGCACCACCTGGCTAACTGCTCCACAATTTCCGCGTGCCAGCAAGTTTCCTGTCATGTCGGGGGCAAATTGTCACTTCATTAAATTGACTATGTCGGCCTTTAACCACATAAAAGAGCGCCACTATTGGGATGGGGTCCCCTGGGTCAGTTTTGGGTTAAAAACCCAAGTTTTATTGTAAATTTTGATGAAAAGATGTAAAGTCTCTGCAAATTGTGGATGCAGAGTGCGTAGTTAGTTAGGAGTTAAAAAGGGTTTTTACCCTTGTTCATGTAAATTTGAGTCGGTTTTTGAGATCTACCCATGGTCAATGGACCATGGGATTGTATAAATAGGTGTGTCTTAGAGAGTCTAAAGCATATCTATGTCTTTGTCTATGGGTACAACACAGGAAGTCTAGAGAGATAGCATAAAGAAGTAAGTCTTAGAGAGGGAAAAGGCTCTGCAACTGAGTGCGCAAAGGCCTAGAGTAGTGTCTCCAGCTGAGTGTGTGGACCCCTGCAGCTGAGTGCGCAGGGAAGTGTTGAGTTTGTAAACTTATACTGAAGATCAAGAAAAAAAGACAGTTGGAGAAATTCATGTATTTTATTTGTTTACTTATGTTATTTATGTTTATATTGTATGTTGTGATGAAATGATGCCTTTATGAAATATTGATCTATTGGTGTGCGAATCTACTAGATATGTCTTATTAACTGAACATAATACAAGATAAGTATTTAAGTGAAGAATATACATTCTGTTACGATCATTAAGCACTTAAGTAGATCTGCATAGATTCTTATCTAAGGACAATTTATGGTGCGCGTTAGTAGATAATTCACTTGCTCAAGGTCCGTAAAAGCCGATCGTAGACCTTCGCGGAGGTCTAGGGGCCGTTCAAAGGAAGTTATAGTAACAAGCCCTAAGGGCTTACAAATCTGCGCGAAGGTAGATTTAGGGCATAAAAAGACATCACACTGATCTCTGGATGTGGAAATTTGGTTCCAATATCCCCCCATACTACTTCGGGTGAGACTTCAGTCTGCAGTACGCGGGTTGATGTGAAAAGGGCCAATAGTGTAGGGTTTTGTTTGGCTCAGCTAACTTTGAACCTATGTTAGGACCCACTAAGCGAACAAATGGTTCTGTCACTAGGACCGGGATCTACTTAAGGAGATGTGTGATGTTGCATCACTAGAATCCGACCAAAAAGGAAATTGAGAAGTGGTTGGATATAAAAGTCCACAAATTCGCGGTGCAGGAAAACAAGAATCTGTGCCTGTCAAAAGAACAGTGGCTGGACATATACCTAAAAACAGAAACCCATGAAATTTTCTTCTACGCCTTCCCAATCGAGCTATATGAGTGGATAGCTAAATTGGCAGATGACCAAGGAAGGTGGAAGCTTAACAGTCTAATAGTGTGGACTCCAGAATTGGTGCAGAGGCTGGAAGCTTCTGAGGATAAGATCACACGCACTTTTGATCATTGGCTTGATCACGTCATAGGGGGACTTGTGACTGAGTTCGCGGTTGATACCTCAGTCATTTATACTGATGCTTCTTCAAGGGACTATGAGGTAAGTATTTGAGATCTCTGAATACCTGGATTAAGATGCTCTTGTGTGAGAAACGGGTTGTGCCATTGCCTTGATGTTTGGATATACACGAAGTGGACAAAGCTTTAGAAATCAAGAAAAAATAGGTCCTGAATATAGCCCGTTGATTGGACCTCCTTCAAGTGATGACGAGGGAGAGGTGCAGGCTTCACCACGGAGTGCTGTCCAATTGATAAGATAGGGTTTTCCACGAATACCTCATCCATCCACTCCACCTCCACATTCACCTCCACAACATACACCTTTTCCCACACTGCCACAACCACCACCATTCAACATGTCGAATACAATGAAATTTCTAGGTTTCAAAGGCATAGGGAGTGAGGATGCGGATCAATTTTGGTTCTTTGTGAATGCTGTGTGGGCAGCGAAACAAATTACTAATGATAATATAAAGAAGGCGCAATTGGTTACTGCTTTGCAGGATCCCGTGCTAAAATGGTACATTAAGTACTGCACTGATAATCCTTTGGCATCATTAGTGGATACTAAAGTCACTTTGAACAAGGAGTTAAAAAGCCCAAGTCTAACTTGCAGTCAATAGTTCGATTCAAGGAAATGACAACGAGGGCTAGTGAAATGCCCTGCGAGTTAGATCAAAGATTGAAGTATGTGATTTGCGAAGCTAATATGCATCTCACAAATGGTCACCACCGCGAATGGTTTATAGCCTCGCTCCTGCCTCACCTGAGGGTTGCTTTATCAAAACAGAAGATAATGACTCAAGTGAAAGTCCTGGAAATTGCGATGAGGTTGCAAGAAACACCTATTCAGGATGCGTCTTTGGGAGTTCAACAAATTCACTCGCAATTGCAGAACCTCTGCTTGGAATTATAGAGCTTGAAAAAAGAAAAGGAGGCTAGACTAGAGGCGCGCGAAGAAGTTTGGTGCCTCAAGTGTAAAAGCCAGGGGCATGATAAAGATCACTGCCCTATCTTCGTGAATTATATTACAGGGGGGCGGGGGGGGGGAACCGATGCCCCTAAGGCAGGAAGCTCCAGCAGGCCCAAGTGCAGGGCCCGCACTATGGTGCACTATTTGTCAGGTGGTTAGAAAACGTGTAACAAATAATTGTCATCTACTGCAAAAGTTCATTCAGACACCTCAACAATTGTTTTGCAATTTTCTACAAATCAGTAGGCCACGATGAGCGCCATTGCCACAACTATGAATTGATGATGTAAAGAACGCCTATGTATCGGATGCAGGTGGACACTTGGCCTCCAAATCAGGGCGCAGGAGGGACACGTGGAGGATATCAGGGAAGAGGACGGGGTCGAGGAGGTGGAGGGCCTGTAGAGGCCGCGTTAAGTTATTTGCTATAACTATGGAATGCCAGGACACTACGCGCGGGAATGTCAGAATTTGATGCGCCTATCATGCCACTATTGTAGTGAGTTTGATCACTCTATAAAAGAGTGCCCTGTGTTAATAGACAAGATGCAGGAAAAGAAGGCACAACCTCAACAACATACACAAAATTTACAAATGATGAGGGCTGAACCCCGTGAAGAGGATCCAAATGTGAATATAGTACTTAGAAGCAGAGTCACAACTAGGGACAATAAGGGAAAGCAGCCTGAAGTAGATGAATGGGTCCGCAAGGCCCCAAAAAAGGAAGTGGGTTTTGATCTGGAGCACGCAAAGGAAATGTTTATGGAAGCTAAGAAAAGCTTCGCTAAGGAATCTACCTCAGGAAGTCAGAACAAAGTATTAGAAACTAGCGAACTTGCAGAGGTTGATCCCTATGTACTCACCACGTTCTTGGAGACCTGTATGAAATTGCTGCGTGACAGTTAGGCTGTGAAGGGGTACAGGAGTTGATAAATAAGTGTTCTGGTAAGGAAAATCCTCTTAATGGACACGGCGTAGTCAGAAAGATTGACAAACATAAGGCAAGAACAAGGTGTGAGATGAGGCTCACCGCAAAGATAGGAGACTATGAGATGGACCAGGTTATTTTGGATTTGGGGTCTCACGCGAACATTTTTCCAAAACAAACATGGGAAAGAATGGGGAGACCTGCATTGCAGTGGTATCCGATTCAATTGAGAATGGAGAACCAACATAAGATTATCCCCATGGGACGACTGCATGGAGTCACCGTCGATATAGAAGGTGTGAGCGTTTTGGCTTATTTTGAAGTGATAGAAATAGTTGATGACAATAATTCATACCACAGGCTTCTTGGAATTGATTGGGCAATTGATATGAATGGAATCATCAACTTGAAGAAGCGGACTATGTTGTTTGAAAGGAAGTCACTTCGCGTTGTAGTACTGTTGGACCCTACAGAAGGACCACGCTATACTGAACCAGTCCCTAACTATGAAGAAAGTGATGATGACTTGGATCAGATTTACAAAATAATGGCACGAGACCGATCAATCTGACAACTGATGGATAGATTGCATGGGACCACAAAATCTCCTGTACCTTGGATTCAGATGAAGAGTTGGAGCACTGGCAGAACAGGCTGCATGAAGTATCTACACTACACTGCAACATGATGACTAAATCGCTGCGCTGTGTGTCGTCCGAGGTAAGAAATTTACCCTATTATGATGGTTTAACTGATGTAGATAATTTTTTGGATGTCTTTGAAACAGAAGTCCTTGAGGATCATCGCTTTTAAGTGCTGGATTTGGTGTTGCGCACTATGCCCGCACGATGGTGGGGTACGCACAAGGACAATTTTGATGAATGGTGTGATTACAAGAGGATGATGAGGTTGTGATTTGATCGGCCTAAAGTGCGATTAACTAAAAAATATGATGGGAGGAATGATCCACACGATCATTTGGAAAATGGACTAAAGTCTACGGGATAGAGCCGCAGCTGGAGTGGGTGCACCTATTCTGTCATACTTTGGATATAATCCCTATGAATTGGTACCTGGAAACGGAGCTACGCCACGACACAACAGAGTGGGATATATAAGGGAAGGCTTTTTGATGACCTTTAGTTTTGAGGATGGGTTCGAAAGCATTGATGACGCTCCGCTGGAGTTTAAGGCGACGATATTCAGAATACCGCAGGACCCTTTGGAGTTGGTTCAGCCAAATTGGAGCACCCAGTTGTGCCATGTGCTAGAATGCTATAATATGACTGCTGAAGGGGAGGATGAAGATACTAGAAACATTAATATCCTAGAGGTAGAAGGCCACCACGAGGTTGAAGGTCCACAGATAGAAAATTTGGACATCATCGCTCTGTTGAAGACTAGGCAAGTGAACATTGGTACTGAAGCAAAGACAAAATTTGCGAAGATTGGGGATTACTGGGATGATGCCATGGTAGAAAAAGTTGTTGAGTTAGTCCGCGAATATCAGGATTCTTTTCCTACAAAATTTTCAGACTTAAAAGGCATCATAGGTGACTTGGGTGTGATGAAAATTACCCTGAAGAAGGATGCGAAGCCTATTACGCAGAGGGCATATCACCTTAATCCCAAATACAAGGAAAATGTTCGCTTGGAGTTAGATAAGATGCTTGAGGCAAGCATTATCGAACCGATGGAGGAATCTGATTGGGTGATCCCAATGGTGGCTTAGGAAAAGAAACAGAAGGGAGAAATAAGAATTTGCGTAGATCTAAGAAAGCTTAACGATGCGTGTGTCCATGATCCTTTTCCAACACCATTTACAAATGAGGTATTAGACAATGTTGGAGGGCACGAGGCCTACTTATTCACTGATGGGTTCTTTGGATACCATCAGATTAATATCACACCAGAAGACATGAGCAAAACAACCTTCGCGATAGAATGGGGTTGTTTCCAATATATGGTGATACCATTTAGACTCAAGAATGTGCTAGCGATATTCCCTTGCATAGTCATCACGACATTCAAAGAATTCATTCACAAATTCTTGGAAGTGTATTTTGATGACTGGACAGTGTTTGGGTTAGTAAAGCGCCATGTAGCCAGTCTACGCTTAATTTTAGATAAGTGCCGAAGATATGAAATCACGCTCAACCTGAAGAAATGTTTCTTCTGGGTCCCCTTTGGAATTATACTGGGTCATGTAGTGTGAAAAAAAGGACTGATGGTGGACCTTGCTAAGATCGCAGTGATAGTAAATTTGGAGGCCTTGCAGAGTGCCAAACAACTACGTGCAACACTGGGCCATACTGGATATTATCGGAAGTTCATCAAGGCTTATGCTCAGATTACTGCGCCTATGGAGAAGCTACTGAAGAAGGACACAACATTCTGTTGGGATGAAGAATGTCAACGCAATCTAGATGTATTGAAAGAAAAGATGGTCACCACGTCGATTTTGGTCTTCCCGAATTGGAAGAAGGAATTCCATGTGCACGTGGATGCCTCGTGTATTGCATTGGGAGTAGTGTTGACACAAGCCAGTGAGGGGGAGATGGATCATCCTATAGCATTTGCGAGCATGAAATTATCAACGATCGAGAAGAATTACTCAACGACGGAGGCGAAGGATTGGCTATGGTGTATGCACTTCAAAAGTTCATGCATGATTTGTTGGGCGAACATTTTAAAGATGTACATAAATCATTTCACCTTGAAATACTTGGTCAATAAATATGTGTTGGGGGGGGGGGGATATATGCAAATCGTTGTTTCTATTCCAAGATTATGACTTTGAATTAATTGTGAAGCCAGGTAGGTTGGATGCAAGTCCTGACCCTCTGTCGCGGATCGAAACAGGAGATGAGCCTAGTAATTTGGAGGAAGGGTTTCTTGACGCGCATCTCTTCACGGTGCATGTAGTAGATAATCATTTTGAAGATATTATCCATTTTTTGACTACAGGGATGGGTCCAGGAGGATACACCAATCAACAAAAGAAGGAACTAGTGGTGCACATGACCGATTTTTCAATGATCGTCAAACATTTGTATAAAATGGGTGCTAATGAGATATTGCAAAGGTATGTGCCTAATTTTGAACGAAGTAGCATCCTAGCTGAAGCTCATGGCAGGGCTGCAGGAGGACATTATGCAGGCAAGGCAACATCGCATAAGATCTTGTGTGTAGGGTTGTGGTGGCCTACGCTGCATAAAGATTCTAAAGCATATTGTAGGGCATGCGATGCATGTCAGAGAATGGACAGACCATCGTGGAGGGACGAGTTGCCATTAAATCCTCAAGTATCATTGCAACCATTTGGAAAATGGGCAATTGACTTTGTGGGGCCAATCCAGCGTCCGGGAAAGAAGATAGGTGCACGCTATATCATCATCACGACAGAGTATCTGACCAGATGGGTAGAGGCACAGCCAGTGAAGGATTGTGCAGGGACCATAACAACAAAGTTCTTGTTTGAGTATGTGTTAACCAGATTCGTCTACCCAAAAATATTGATGAGTGATTGCGGTACGCACTTCCTCAATGAGACGATCAACACACTTATCGAATAATTCCAAGTTTATCATCAGAAGAGTACACCATATCATCCTCAGGAAAATGGGATAGTTGAGGCTTTCAATAAGATCTTGGAGAATGCACCGACAAAGATTTGAAACGTGCAACGGAATGATTGGGACGTGTGCATACCGTCAGTACTGTGGGCGTATAAGACTGTTTGCAAAAAGCTAACAGGCCAAACACCTTTTCGACTAGTCTATGGCATAGAAGCTGTGATGCCTATGGAATATATTGGGCCTAGTCTAATCATAACAACTTTCACAGGGATGGCGGACTGCGGAGCCTTGGAAGAGCGGCTCGCACAGCTAATGGATCTTGAAGAAGACAAATTCTTGGCTGGATTCCATCAACAAGTTTAGAAGGAATGAGAAAAGGTTTGGCACGATCGGCACATCAAGCTGCACACATTCAAGGTAAATGATTTGGTCTTATTATATGATAGTAAGTTTGCTAAGTTTCCAGGAAAGTTTCATATGCATTGGCTGGGTCATCAAAGAAATCACAGATGGGGGCGCAGTTTAGCTAGCAAAACTGAACAGAGAACCTTTTCCAGGAAAGGTGAATGGAAGCCAATTGAAGCCATATATAGGAGATTCGACTCAATGACTATATAACCATAGCACAGTCTTAGTTCTCCAGGAAACTACAAGGGAGCGCAGGACTATAAACTACACTGCCCGGTTTTGGGGTTACGTGACAGGGGATCGGCGCGCAAAAGGGTGATGTCACAGTATCAGAGGCCGCAAACGGAGCTGCGTAATGAAAGGAGATACGTGCAACACAGCCAGAAAGTGATCGTTAGAGCCATTGTTCATGATTTGATAGCTAGGAGATGGTTAAGAGGAGCGGGTGGGCGGCATTTAAGGCTAAAATATTTGAAGATCTGTGCTGAATTAGAGTTAATGGATGAATTTTGGGGGAATGGTCAGATTTGAATTCAAACTTTCCTATAAATTACGTGTGTCGGTTCAGTAGAGAGCACTTTGCACCCTTAGAATTTTTGAGTTGTGCTGCCTGTCGCTTATGAATCGTGCGTTCTTCGAAGGTTTGGTTGCAAGCCCTGCATTTGATAATTTTCTTGAGTTAACCCGGAAATTCATTTGCGATACCATGTTAGGACCCGGCCCCGCTAAGACTATAAGCACTGGAGAAATTGTCGCCTCCGAAGGAGCTGTTCTAGAGGTAGTGAGCATGGAAGCTCTGACTCCTGTGCCTACGTCGCCGAGGTCACCCAGGTCGAAGCCTACACTGGTGCAGAAACCCAAAAGATGAAGAAAGAAAAGCAGAAGAGGCCGGTGTCAGTGTGCGAGTCGCCTAGGAAGCATACTATCGCCCATACGTAGAAGAAGGACAAGCAACTTGAGACATTGTAGATTTGGAAGCTAAGCATGGCACCCAGGATATAGACGCTAAGGGAGCAGAGCCCATTACCAAGTTGCATGAATATATCCCTCTACGGAAAGGGAAGGAAAAGGTCCCCAAGGACCCCGACTCAGATAAGTTCCTCATTCACATGCCGCTATTGCCAGAGAAGATAACTTTTGAAGGTTCGTGCCTTGCGCAAGTTCCCCTATTAAAAATGGACAATTGGGACCTGGATAACCATGAGCAGTTCCCTCACCTAGCGACTGAAAATTATATGAGATGCGTGTTTTATCCAGAATTAGGTGTCACTAAGTTGGAGACAATTGAATGGATCCACGGAGTGGAGAACTCTGGGTTGTTGAACCTGCTGTGGGTGCCCCATTACCACCACAGTAATATTAACACCACCTGTATAAGGCAGTGTTGTGGCCACAACCACCACCCTATTAAAACTTGCCTTGGTAGCAATTTTGAATGGGTCACCCTAAAAGTTGATTCTTTCACCTCTCTAAGTGATCTATTTTATTCCAGAGACTTTAACTCATTGCCGAGCCAAATCTTCAATTCCTAATGGTGAAGCCCCCCTTTTTAAAACATCTGCCACATGATCCATTTATAACACTTTCTAGCCCTTCATTCATATCCTCCATCGACACCTTTTCAACCCTCAAAAACCTTCCATCGCACCTTCATCTCCATTATGACTCTTTATAATAGAAATACACAAAAAATGACTAAATCACCCCTTTTCACCTATCGGAATCAACACTAAGGCATGATGCGTACCACTATACTCTGGACCCGATGGCTTTATTAACCATATTATATAAATATCAGGTCTGAAGCCCCATCGCATGTTGAAATCAGCCAAGTCCTAAGGCTATGTATATAAAAGTAGCATCTGTCTTCCAGACCCGATGGCTCTATTAACCACAATATATATAATATCGGGTCCAGAAACATATTGCACATCGCTATTGGCAATTCCAGGGCTTATATAAAAGGCGCGCCACTATACTTCGGAATCGATGGCATTATCAACCATATTGCACATATATTTCGGGTTCAGAGCTATATTGCATATCGCTATCGGTGGGGTCCGGGGTCTATATATAATGCACATCACTATCACCCGGACTCGGTGATGATTATAAATCCAGGAATATAATATTTCAAGTCTGTCCTAATGGTCAGATGTAGGTTTTCTCGTATATTCTTTTGTTTTTCGAAAACATTGAAGTCCCGGTTTTGCAAAGGCAAGCCTGTGATTGTGGACCCGATAGCATTATTAACACACACACACACACACACACACACACACACATATATACATCGGGTCCAGAGCCCTATCGCATATTGCAATCGGTGGGTTTTGGGGCTTGTATATAACGCAGACCACTACATACCAGACCCGCTGATAAATATCAGTGCGGGTGCATAATTTTTGAAGTCTAGCCCTTAGGGTCTGGCCACTATTTTCCCGTATATTCTTGTGTTTTTCGAAAAACGTTGAAGTCGGGGTTTTTCAAAGGGAAAGCTTATGTTGCAGATCCGAAGGAATTATTAAACGCGACTCATATGCATTTTGGGTCCGCCTCCCCAATCCTCCACCGTTGATCTACCCCTCGTGTATCCAACGGTCCACGCGGATTTCGAGTGAACAAGTAGCTCGATGAATACCTGCACGAAAAGCGGTATCCTCTTTCCTCCTAGCTGCCACATGTCGTTTGAAGAGTGGAATCGGGGGCCTTCCTTGCAATAACGGTTACCGCTTATACCCCTTCTGAAATACCATCCGGTTCAGTGTTATGTAATGATTTCGGTATAAATCAGATTTTCGCTTACGGGACTTAATCAATGCATAGGTTAAAAACCAAGGGGGCAATTCTTTCACGCTTGTCCATTTTGATGTTATAAATTGACATGAAGGCAAGATTTGTGTTTTTTTAAGCATTTTATCATATTTGTATAAGTATGACTGATGTTGGTGATCTCTGCAGGCGAGGACCGAGAGAAGGCAAGTGAGGTTGAAGAATGGATGCATAAGCTTCAAATATAACTCCAGATAAAAGATGCATGAGAAAATACGAAGAGTTATCTATGCGAACACATTTTGTTTAAATATTTGGCTTCAAGCGTTGGCGGTCATGTTTCCAGGTGTCGCCTGTGTATTCCGAAGGTGAAATCACCCCAGGTTTCATTATGAATAGATGACACACAATCATCCTCTTCTAATCAACACCCATTCATTTCCCAAGGAAATGAAGCGCTCTAGTACAAGAAACGCCTTCTATGTGTCAGCAGTGACACCGATGGCTCTACATCTGCATATTCGGATCGGTATATTGAAAAGAAAAGGGAAAGACGAAGGGTCATGGACGGAGCCATAAATATTAGTTCTAGATAGGAGAGAAGGGCTTTTTGTTTGGAGAAACAACTTTGATTTATTGTGAATAAAGAGGACTGTTTGGTTCAAGAAGGAGCCTGGTGTTTCAGATTTATTTCCCTTTTCTCTCATATGTTTAGAATCAGTGTGTTGTTGCTGGTATAAAGACAAATGTGATTTTCTTTGTGCATATTGATGACTGATGGTTCATGGTTATTCCTGGTTATTTGAATGTAATTTAATAAGCATTGATAATTCATGAAAGGTTGCTGATTTCAGACTTTGTTAAACATCAGTTGCAAGTGTTATTTGTATGGAAAGGAATGTATATTCCTGTATAAGTAATTGGATTGCGATTAGGATTTAATACAACCTTGTTCTTATTTGGACCAGTAATTGATTCATTTGGACTTGGGATTCATATATGATGTTTAACCTCCCTTTGTTTTGCTCATGCAGGTTAGATTAGGATAGTTAGGGCTAAATTAGAGTAGTTAGAAGTAGTGTAGGTAGGACTTGATACACATAGGTTAGCTACTCTATTTGTTGATTTAATTGAAGTCTTCTTCCAAGAAGCAATCTTTCGACACCTATTATAGTTCACGGGGTCCTTTAAAACCTGTTGGAACTAGCCACTCCAAACGAAAATAGATCTAATTGGGGTTTGTGATTGGGTTAGTTCCCCTTGTTGGTATAGAGAAAATTCGCCATGTCAACAGGCAGCTACTCACTCTAGTGCACGATGGGTGCTTATGGCTCGGCGCGCCTATACCCATCATGGATATACTTATACACAGGATCACGCACCTGCCGCATGAGGGTTTGAATCCAGCCAAGGAGTTTGGCGGAAAGGCAGGTGAGAGAGACTTAGCGGACAAGATGAAAAAGAAGTTTGAGCTTGTCAAAAAGCTGCGTGGCTATTCCATAATGTCCATCAACGATCCTGCAGTGAAGTTTACCACCCAAATACTAGCTGGCAAGGTTATGAGGAAGTGCCACGTAGACAAGGTTCCGATGCCTGTGGTATCGTTAGCTGCATAATGCACGAAGGGCATGTTGTTTAACTGGTCGTGATACCTATGCAGTGAATTTTTTGCAAATTGTCATGAGGTCCAAGATGAGAGAAAGCCCTTCCACTATGCGTGGCTACTACTTTCCACCTTACTGGTCACATGGGATCTACCAGAGGATAGCCAGTTTCCTCCATTGAAGGAAGGATTGCCGGAGATCGACAGTTCGCTTCCCTTTGGGCCACGAAGGACCCCACACAGGTAAGCAAACCAAAGATTTTCTGGGTGTTGATGGAAGTGAGCTTCTGCATGACCATAAACTAGTACCCAAGGTTGTCCCCAACTTTGTATGAGTAGCTATCCGTGTATGCTGAGTTCAAGAAAAGCTTCCACCGCATTTACATTCAAGAGCGAAAGGACCCACAACAGAAGTGGTTCGATTTTCCGTATTTGGTCACCGATGATGCTATATAGGAAGTGATCAAGTGCTGGCCAGCAGATTGGTACCCCTTGTTCGACTTAGATGCATGTACCAGTAGAGGCGCTAGGAGGTCAGCTGAGAAGAAATGGAAGGATGCAGTGAAACAGATGGCACAAAAGTTGGTCGCACAGCGAAAGAAGGAAGCTGAAGAGAAGGCTCAAAGGGAACAAGAGCACATTGCGAAGGAACTGGCTGAACATAAACAACGCGACTTCTAGCAAAGTGGAAAATCCCCTTCGCCCGAAACCGAGAAGGAAGAACAACCTACACATGGCGGTGGCGGCGATGAGGGGCATAACACCCCATTTCCTTTAAGAAAACGCAGAGAACAACAACAGTATGAGGGTTCCCACAAGAAGATGAAGTCAGATAAAACACAGATGGATCCCATTACCCTGATAGAGGGTGATCTTGACAAGATCGGTGACAAGGTGCGTGACACTACAACTAGACTGTTGCAGCAATTCAAGCAACAATATATGCATTCACTGGGAAATGTCTAGAAGGATCTACGTGAGTTGCAGATCCAAACTAGTAGAATACAGGTGGGCACAGGTTCAGACGAGCCTGGCATCGTGGACAAGTCAGGCAACAAAACTGGTAAGGACAGTGGACCTTAGAACAGTTGCTCTGCCAGAGGGGTCCCAGAGCGTAGAATCGACCGATGACAAGATCATCATCAGTACCCTTAAGAACATTGGCCTAAATATTCCAGCACTCCCCAACAAATTTATTCATGCACTACATATAGGAGTGGCAGCAGAACTGAGAGCTCGGGAGAAACACACTCTCAGTTTAATCAACGAGTACCAAGTGAACAATGAACAATTGTTTACTGAAAAGATGTAGGCCCTGAAATATATGGATATTATCCATGCGCATAGCTCCCAGCTTGCAACCGCGGTTGCAGAGGCATGCAAAACAATGCCTGAGTTGCACATACCTGAGGACGCACAACTAGAGACAAAGATCCAGAAACTCGCTGTAGGCGTTTGCGTTGCAAAGGCAGAAGTTGCAAGAGTTCAATTTGAACTCAACATGAAAATCACGGAGCTTCAGCTCAAGTCACAACCTTCAACTTCACCCAAAGTCAGGGAACAACACGGAGCTGCCATCAAGGAAGGAATGGCCACTATGGATGCCATAGTCGTTGATTGCAGAACCTTGTTTAAACAAGTTCTGGATTTGGTGATGACCTTGCAGGAAGACCCCAACCTGCAGAGATTGAATACAAAGATCCGCAAGCTCCAACAACAGTATGACGAAGTGAGGGCGATGACATGCTCAGTGGATACAACGCAACGCCTCTCCAAGTTGCAGGAGGGGAAGTGGCTCCTCGCACAGGTGGAGGAAGCTCAGAAAAAAGAGGTAGTGCTTAAGGCTAGGTTGGGTCCTTGGTTGGAAAAATCCTACCAAGTGTCAACCAACATTCAAGAGAAGCTGATGAACTTGCAGCTCACACAACATATGATCAAGCTAGCCGGCGAAGGACCAAAAACGGAGCAACTCGTCGAACAAGTAAAGTAGGTAGCTACATAGAGCACTACTGAGGTAGTCGTTATGCAGGTGGAGCTAAGAGATCTTCACAGCAAGATCACCACACAAGCTGGGTGACTCGAGGGCGAGTCATGACCTTTGTGTTGGGGGCTTGTTGGGATGGGGTCCCCTGGGTCAGTTTTTGGTTAAAAACCCAAGTTTTATTGTAAATTTTGATGAGAAGATGTAAAGTCTCGACAAATTGTGGATGCAAAGCGCGTAGTTAGTTAGGAGTCAAAAAGGGTTTTTACCCTCGTTCATGTAAAGTTGAGTCGGATTTTGAGATCTACCCATGGTTCACGGACCATGGGATTGTATAAATAGGTGTGTCTTAGAGAGTCTAAGGCAGATCTATGTCTTTGTCTATGGGTACGACGAAGGAAGTCTAGAGAGTTAGCGCAGAGAAGTAAGTTTTAGAGAGCGAAAAGACTCTGCATTTGAGTGTGCAGAGGCCTAGAGTATTGTCCGCAGCTGAGTGCGCGGACCTATGCAGTTGAGTGTGTAGGGAAGTGTTGAGTATGTAAACTTATACTGAAGATAAATAAAAAAAGTTTGTTGGATAAATTCATGTGTTTTATCTGTTTACTTCTGTTATTTATGTTTATAATGTATGCTGTGATGAAATGATGCCTTTATGAAATATTGATCTATTGGTGTGCGAATCTACTGGATACGTCTTATTAACTGAATGCAATACAAGATAAGTATTTACGTGAAGAACATAATACAGTCTATTATGATCATTAAGCACTTAAGTAGATCTGAATAGATTCTTATCTAAGGACAATTTATGGTTCACGTTAGAAGATAATTCACTTGCTCAAGGTCCGCGGAAGCCGATCATAGACCTTTGCGGAGGTCTAGGGGTTGTTCAAAGAAAGTTACAGTATTAAGCCCTATGGGCTTATAGATCTGCGCGAAGGCATATCTAGGGCATAAAAAGACATCACACTGATCTCTGGATGTGGAAACCAGTCCGCGCTACGCGGGTTGATGCCGAAAGGGCCAGTAGTGTAGGGTTTTTTTTGGCTCAACTAACTCTAAACCTGGGGCAGGACCCACAAATCCAACAATGGTGCTCTACTGATCGTTGATCTCAGTCCTTTGTGTTATGGGTGTACGATGGGTTCTTTAACATGATGGAATGACTGTGATTGTGGGTTGGGCTAGGCCCTAGCACTTAGTGCCCTTGCCTGTGGTCCTGTGGCAGGGGGGTGGCCAGGAGATAGGGATTAGCCTTGCTCCTCCCCCAACATGCGCATTTAACCAACATAAATTAAACCATTTCGCATAATTTTAACAAGCATTAACATGGCACGGTGGTAAGGTCCTCTATTAGTTGGAATCAGGTCATGTGTTCGATTCCTCGAGTTGTTGTTCACATTTAGCAAAATTTTGGTGGCCAAGAGGAGGCCACGTGGCAGCCTATGGTTCATCCACTTCACAACCAATAAGATTTTGACAAGTGGCAAACTATGATAGGCTGATGAAGCACAATGAGCCTATATAATCAGTGTCCAGTCACCATGCCGTGTTAGTAGGCCCAGTCAGTTGTACGAACTGCTAATTGGGCAATCCTACAAACTGCCTTTTTGAATTTTTTTGTTGTTTCTACAACTAAACAGAACTCATTTTTGCGAGCATAGGATTCCCATTTCTTCTGAAACAAATTGCGTCGGATTTAGAACGATGAGATCTACGCGGTCCTTCTAGTTTCAAGCCATTCGACAATTTTAAAATTTGAGCATAAAATTGATCCAACGGATGATTCCTCCCCACTAGAAGCTTTTGGAACTCCAAAAGATCTATATTATTGAACAATTAGATGAGGGTATAGCTCCCTCACCCTTCCAATCTCAACCCACTGGAATTTTCTTGAATTTAACAATTTGAGCTTTTCATAACAACTGATAATTTTCCCTGATTTTGGAGATCTTGTCTTGTTGTCATAGATACCATCTTGCTGCAATTTCCTAGAATATGTACAACAAAAAACTGTCCTTGAAGGAAAAAACACATTACCTCCTCAGTCATCAATCAACGGAAACTTAAACAATTTGAAATTCTTCTCACCTTGAACACTATTGACATGACGATGCTTAGCTTGTCTAGCCTTGCGCTTGGCTCGAATCTTGACCAATTGTGATCGCCATCGCCATGCACCATCTCTTTTCGAAGCCAACACATTCTGAAATACACAAGAATAAATTTTGGATCCAATGCCCTCTTTGTAAAATTTATTTGGCACTTGCTCTTTGACCTTTACACTCTTTAGCATTGGCATCTTGTTCACATCACTGTTGAACAATGATGTTTGCTGCTGCAATTTTGCCTCATCTTGTTTACCTCTTTTAGGAGGCAACATGTTAGATTCCTGAAACATCTTATCACACCCATTAGCAACATCAATGAAATCAGATTTTACATTTTATGTATCTCCTTGAAAGGCCTCATTCACAACATCTTGATGCTTGAACATTAACAAAGCAAAATTACGACTAGCATTCACAATTCTCTTCATTTGTCCAACATTCATAAGAGACAAATCTTATTATGATGCACTCTAACTATGTAATCAATCCCATGCTTGAATAAGTAATACTTATTCTCATGGCAATGAAATATTTCTCTCCTATCATAATGATATGGACTTCCCAAAACAATACTAGAAATCTCAAGTGGAACTACATCAAGATCAACTTCATCAAGAAAGTTTGTGGTGATTGCAAATTGAAGTTTGCACTTCCTTATCACCTGCAAGTTTTCATTCTTACATATCCAACCTAAACGATAAGGTCTTGGATGTGGAATGGTTTCTAGATTTAACTTCTTGACTAAGTCTTCAGAAATAAGATTTGCTTGTGAACCACTATCAAATAGTGTGTCAATCTTGATATTCTTTGAAATGGCTCTAATGTGGAAAGCTCTATTCTTGTTTCTTCATTTTGAGTATCATTAGGACAACTTGAAGAACTAGTAATTTCTATGTTCTTACCTTTCAAACGCATCAATGTGATTTTTATTTCGTCTATGGAATCAGAACCTTAATCATGTTCTATAGTTGCAGTTGTTTTTTCCTTCTCCTTGTTTTTAGGCTTGTTAGGTCTCATCTCTGGATGAAGTTTCCAACAATGATCTTCATCATGGCCATCTTTTAAACAGTGTTTTCATGTAAGCTTTTAAGATGGACATGATGAATATCATTGCTGGAAACTTCATCCAGAGATGAGACCCAACAAGCCTAAAAACTTACAAGTGATTAAATTAGTGTCTTTTAAGCCTCTTATGTCAAATTTATAAACTCATAAATACGAATTAAAGGTGAAGTTTTTGCAGAAAACACGAGACAACATCACCATAACAACAAACAAAACACAACAAAATGATGAAGGAGTTCACTCGTCCTAGGCTACATCTCTTGGTCCAGCTTCCAATGGTTGGGCCTCTTTCATTATGCTCATAAAATGGTGCTTACATCAACTTATAGTGCTCAAACGGCTTCAATAATAGCTCCAATGGCTTTAGAACTATCAAAAACCCCTGTCTAGGCTCTTTCTACTCCCAAAAAGGCTAAAAACCGACTGAGTTATGCCTCCCTCAAGTTTTTCTGTTATTCATTCTACAAAATGCACCACCTGGTTAACTGCTCCACAATTTCCTCCATTTGGCGGCCATGTGGGGTGAAAATTTTTCCCCGCGCCTACAAGATTCCAGCTGTGTCAGGGGAAAATTTTCACTTCATTAAATGGACTATGTCGACCTTTAACCACATAAAAATGCACAACTCGGTGCTTTTTTAACCATTGATCTCAGTTCTTTATGTTCTAGGCATATGACGGTTCTTTAACGCGAGGGCATGACTCTGACTATGGGTTGGGATAGGCCCTAGCCCTTGGTGTCCCTGATCATGGTCCTGTAGTGTAGGGGTGGCCAGGGGCTAGGGCTTAGCCCAACCCCTTCCCCAACATGGGAATTTGACCAACATAGATTAAATCATTTCTCATAATTTTAACAAGCAATAATGTGGTTTGGTGGTAAGTTCCTATGTTAGTTGGAATGAGGTCATGTATTCGATTCCCCAGGCTTTTGTTCGCCCTTATCAAAATTTTAGTGGCCAACAGGAGGCCATGTGGCAACCTCTTGTTAGGCCACCTGACAGCCTCTAGTTGCTCCACTTCACCAACCTCAAAACCAATAAAAGCCACCCATTTCACAACTAATAAGATTCTGACCAGTGGCAAGATGTGATAGGCTGATGAAGCATAATTAGCCTGTACAATCAAGGTTCAGTCAACATGCCATGTCAGTGGGCCTAATTAGCTGTGTGGACTGCTGACTGGGCAACCCCGCAAACTGCCTTTTTGAAATTTTAGTTGTTTCCACAAATGATCAAAACTCATTTCCGGGAGCATACGATGTCCGTTTTTCGTGAAATGAATTGCGACAGATTCAGAACGATGAGATCTACATGGTCATTCTAGTTTACAAGGTTATGAAACCCACATAATGAAGCCATTCACATGACCAAACACCTAAGTCCGAACACAAACAGAGATGGGGTGCTAGCCCCAAGCGCTATGGGGTCGCCATATGCATAGAGCACATGACCAACGGAGCAAAGTGGTAAGGGGCCAATCCTTAAGCACCAGCCAGGGTCCTATGACGAACCCACGTGACCGAGGGTGTGTTCGAGGCAGAAGCTAGATAAAGCCCCCAAAAATCGACACCCAACGCAATCATATGGCTTCCATGTGGTTGACATTTTCGAGACTGGGGACTTAAAGGCGTCCTTATCCATCCTACAAATTTGCATGCCGAGCGGGAATTGTGCCAGGTTTAGCGCATCGTTTTTGCGTTTGGGGTGCATGAGCCACGTTTTAGACAAATTGTAGGATGGTTAGCTACAAAATTTTGGAAAGTAGAGAAAGAGGCATAACTTTCTCAGGTTTTGGCCTTTTTGGGAGCAGAAAGAGGCTTGATAGGGGTTTTTGACAGTTCTAAAGCCATTGGAGCTATTGTTGAAGCCATTTGAACACTGTAACTTGATATAAACACCATTTTATGAGAATTATGCAAGAGGCCCAACCATTGGAAGCTGGACCCGAAGATGTAGCTAAGGAGGGGTGAACTCCTTCATCATTTTGTTGTGTTGTGTTTGCTGTTATGGTGATGTTGTCTCATGTTTTCTACAAAAACTGAACTTTTAATTCCTATTTATGATTTTATGAATTTGACATAAGAGGCTTAAAAGACCCTAATTTAATCACTTGCAATTTATCATAATCCTCATGCAGTTTCATATACATATCAGTTTGAAAACAATTGGCCACCCTGAGGAGGCCATGTGGCAGCCTCCGATAGGGCCATGTGGCTTTCCCTCATTGGTCCACCTATAACCAATCAAATTGTGCCACACCAACTCCCAGTTAGCTTCCATGTTTCGATCCACCATTGGCTGACAAAGTCCAATCAACATGTCGTGTCAGCAGGCCCAGTTAGCTATACGTATTGCTGACTAGGCAACCCTGCAAACTGCCTTTTTGAAATTTTAGATGTTTCCACAAATGAACACAACTCATTTTTGGGAGCATATGACGTCTATTTTTCACGAAACAAATTGTGTCGGATTCAGAACAATGAGAGACCTACATGGTCGTTCTAGTTTAGAGCCATTCTGATAACTTTGAAATTTGAGCATAAAATTAATCCACCAGATCAAGCACATAATCAAAACTTCTTGTTACAAAAATTTGAACCTGATCTGAACCTTGCTGGTTACAGCTTCTACAGTAGCCTTCTACAAGTGAAAATACCCCTACAAGGTCTTCTTCATGCCAAAATACCTCCCAGATTGCTTCCAAAGCCTGACTGATCCATACACTTTTAATCTCAAACCTGCAAAAAGACTTTGTAGATGTGCTCAAATAAAAAATTAGAGGTTACCAATGGATTTAGAACATCCAAAAACCCCTAATTATCCTATTTCTGAGCTCATTTGGGATAAAAACTCAAAAATTTATGAGCTTCCAAGCTCTCTCATGAATTTCACTGTTAACCATCCTGCAAATTCGCCCTTCTGTCTATCGCTTCTATAAATCCACCCTGAAAATCGCTAATGGATCGATAATTTCGCTACCCGCCGGTGCATTTTGTTGGATAATTAATTTAGCCTTGGACCCCTTTATCTGAAAATCAAGGCTAGATGGGCCACATAGGGCCGAGGGACAGGACTTAATGCTCGCCTCACTAGTTAAGCCCCTAAAAACTCGGAGATGAGGTCACGTTATGCCCCACAGGGCTGAGGTCTAGGCCAACGGTTTGTTCTATCCATTGGAGCCTCCTATCCACAGGCGCACGGTCACATTGAAGGTCATATGAACTTCGTGCTAGCCCTAAACCTTGGCACCTTTTTCCTAACGCCTTAATCCCACGCCTGTGGTCACGTCAAGGGCCATATGGCCTGGGCTGGGGCCATACCTTAGCACCCTCCGCAAACCTCCGTTGAGCTCGTAGCACGTGGTTCCATGGTGGTGATATAACCATGGGCTGGTTCCATGTCTTAGCCCCTCATTGCTTGGTGCTACGATGGCACTGTTGTGGTCCCGTGGTAAGGTGCCAAAACCATGGGTCAGGGCTAAGCCCTCACCCTTGGCTTCCCCACCTACGGTCTTGTGGGTGTGGGATGACTGGGGGCTAGGGCACAAAACACATACTGTTTAAATATATATGCGCCGCAAATATTTAATAAGTACCAACCTTGGCACGACAGTAAGGTGCTATGTTGTTAATCGACCATTCTTGTGTTCGATTCTTGTGAGGGCGGTTCGGTGCATAACGTAAATTTTACACCACCGTTGGGAGGCCATGTCGCAGCCATCCATTGGCCCACATGGCTTCCATCCATTGTACCACTAAAAAACCACTTCGATCAATAAAAACACAACAAATTCGAGCCAAT
Organism: Pinus taeda; assembly: GCA_000404065.3. Classification (NCBI taxonomy): domain Eukaryota; kingdom Viridiplantae; phylum Streptophyta; class Pinopsida; order Pinales; family Pinaceae; genus Pinus; species Pinus taeda. The sequence continues at coordinate 122,813 of APFE031685097.1, read as the reverse complement.
CCAAAGAATATAAGTAGCAGCCTCTCATTGGCCCACATTGTACAGTTAGCCTTCCCAGTCACATTGGCCAGTCAACGTACCTGCAAAATTTTTCCCTGTTTGGGAAAACAATCAAAACGTGATATCAGGAGCATATGATATCAATTTTGAGCGATTCGAGTTACATTGGATTCAGATTGGTGAGGTCTTCGATTTGGCGCTAGTTTGAATAATTTATAGGCACTTTCATTTTTGGTCATACAATTGGTCACCTGATCACTCTCGATAGTAATTTATATTTGTGACAGATGTGGTATAACATTCTTCTTTGCATGTTCTAGAATCGTGTTCACGTTGTGCTCAAACCTAAACTTATTCAATTTAACAACCTTCTTCCTTTTGGCTGGCATGTTATCGATATCTATCATTGGTAGGTGGCCTCCTATGAACTCTAGATCTATTGGTGGCACTGAGTCAATCTCCATAGCATTTGAATCCATCTGAGCTTCGGGTTCTGGTTCCTCTTGCTAAACCTAGAGTGTTTTTTTCCTTGGCTTCAACCTCTACTTCATGTTATAGTCTTCTATCTTATTCTTCTTGTTTTCTCCTTTCTTCTTCAAGTCTTCTTTCTCCCTCATCTCTTTTCCTTTCTCCCTTCTCTTTCTCCATATTTTATCCATCTTTGTGCCGAGAGACACATTATACTACCTAGTATGAGGGGGTTGTGTAAATATATTACGTCTCCAATATTAACAACAATAATAATAATTTTAATGTTGACCCAAAACAAAAATGAAAATAACCATATAGATAAAAAAAACTACAATACAATTCAACACAAGAATTGAAAATCATGCTCCAAAATATTTTAATATTTATGTTAATTAAATATTTGTAAAATAAATCTTTAAAAGGAAAAACCATATCCTATGGATATATTAAAATCTTTAAAGGTATAAATGTTTCCACGTCAAAGGTGTAATATTTGAAATATTAATTTGATAATAAAATTTCTTATTATGCCATGTAAAAAACATCATTAAATCTAATATTAATATTAAAAGATTAATATTACTATTAAATCCAATATTAATATTAATATTAATATTAATATATTTAATAACACTAGATTATTAATTTGAGGAAATGTTTGCATCTCAATGGATTTCATCCCTCTCGGCGCATGATAGATCATTGATCTAGGCTGGTGTACTTTGAGATCAAGTTCTTGAGCTATTATGGTAACTTCCTGGGCTACTTGGGCTGATTTATGTTCTTGCGTCATCTTTTCTTCTTGTTCATTTCAAGGTCCTTCTTGTTGGTCTTCACTTTTTTCCTGAGCATTTTCCATTTTTGCTTGGGCAGGATTGTAACGTATTCTTGAAATAACTTCCGAAAAATTTAAAGCATTTGTAAACTTATCCTCTTCTTCCCAAGTCTTTAGCTAATAACATCACCTATACTTGCATGACCTGCAATGATCTTTCACTGAAAATCTTGGATCATATCTGTGGAACATCAAGTTCCGAAAACGGAAAAGTGTTAGTGCCTCATAATCTTCTTCAGATCTATTTATATCCTTTAACTAATATTCCCCCAGGTGTAAAGACATGTGTGGAAAGGTAATATTCTTGATTTGTGAGAGTGCTCCACCTACCCTCGTGTAACCGATACTTGATTTTTTAAAGTACCACTTTGTTGGTTACAAATCTAGGCAATAGGTGAGGAGGTTTAGTTGCTCCAAATATTTCGAGGTAATTTCCATCCTAGTCCACAAACTAGTCACTAATTGAGGGCATATCTACCTATCCCTTTCAAACATGCACATAGTAGCTTCATTGAATAAGGTTTCACACATTGGCACACAAAAATCGTGGCTAATTTGTGCATATTCTTATATGTAGTGGTCCTCCCAAAGGGCTTTGCAATATATATAAATTGACTCCTCGTGAATTTCCCACCTATAGTTCAATATTACAAGTGTCATTTTAGCACAAATTATATCTAAGAGAGAAGAAATCATGAAAAATTGAGCTTGTTGGCCTTCTTTGGGATTTTGAGCTTGTTAATTTTTAGGGCTAGAATGTTCTTTGTTGTAGATAATTGCATATATGAAATTTTCATCATTTAACATTACATTTATTAATATAACATTCACCCCATATCATATCATCATTAAAAAATTATGTAGAGAGAACAATCAATGTCAATAATGAAACATAACAATAAACAACATTAAAAGAAAAGCATACACAACAGAGACACCAAAGTTAGGTCAGAGACCAAGGCGAAACCCCACAAGGGGGAAAACCCATCCAAATTATTCTTCTATTAGATATTCATCAATTGTTCAGTTGAGATACAAAGTACAATGGAAACAATCATATCAGCCACCCCCCCCCCCCCTAGGGCTAACCTAATTCAATTCACAACTTCGATTGCGAATTCAACGAGACAAATCCAAGAGAGCTGCTACATTTTCCATAGAAACACAATTACATTTTCCATCCACCATGATAACATTTTCATCAAGCTTACTGTCACAGTCATAATGTCATGGCATGGATTATATCATGTATCATGAGCATGGTCACTGTCATACTGCATTCAAAGCTCTTGTCATTCATTGTAGTGTCACTGTTATGTATTATATGTACAAATATCATTGTCCATCAAGGTCATTTATATCTACATAAAGTATGATAATCGTAGCCAAACATTACCTTCATTATCATTATGCCAATAAAGGACCCTAACTGGTTTAGTTGTTTCCTCCATTGAATACTGTAATGCTGACAATATGTCACATACATAGAGAAAGTGGGATCATATCACACTTACTACAATGCATATCATATCATACATAGAGAATGAAAAACCATATCTTGCTACAAATCCTGATCATACCATACATAGAGAATGAAGAACCATACCTTACTACAAATGAAGATCATACCATGCATAGATGTTAGGATATTCTGACACATAGGAAATAGTTAAGTATAACTTGGTCTAGTGTAGATTTAGGTAAAGTGTGTTTCTTTACTATGTACATTTGTAACTTACGATTTGACGGTCACGATATGTTCTAGACATGAAGTGATCCGACGGTTCATTCTCTCCTTGGTATTACCGACACTTGATTCGTGGCTTAACACTCGATTGGTTCATGATCTCTATTTAAAGAGAATGCATGGTCATTTGTAGGGTGACCATTCATGAGAGAAACTTATGTCAATTTTATTTATTTTATTAATAAATTGCCTGAAGTGGTCGTGTTAACCACGTCAAGAATACTAGTGTATTGATTTGTGATCTATTTGTGAGCGGCGTCATTTGGTGTTCTGTCTAAGGAACTTACCCTGTAAATTTATACATGGTACTAGATCTATTTGAGGGCCGCATCCATTGGTGATCCAAATCGGAAGCTAGTCCAACTGCATCCAACTGTCATTTCCTAGATCTACTGTTTCTGGCCGCTTTCGGTCCGAGAGGATTGCTCTATTGTGTTAGGAGCATATGTTCCAGTGATGAACCCCTTTCGTTCCATGCGAAAAGGTTTCCGGTAGCCCTAGCTACGTCATTTTTAAGATCTAGAGGTATACAATGTTTATTTGCAGTTTTAGTTATTTTCTCTCTGTTTATTTTGGTTTATTTATCTCTCTGTTTTTTATTACTGGATCTATGCCTTTCATTTCTGCATATGCTCTTTGCCCCACGACTCCGTGCGATTTGGGCAAATCAGAAACAAAAAGGAAGGATTTTTCTCATGCGCATGCTCTTTTCCGCCGCGCCTTAGTATGATCTCGGAAAATCAGAAACATTGAGGAAAATATTTAGTTTCTGGCAAAAGCTAACTTCAAGCCATAAGGTTCGGTTTTTTGTATGCAATTTTTTTTTTTAAGTAAGCACGCACCCCAAAGCTTCAGTGACTAAAAAACAAAAAAACCCCTTCCTCTTTTCAAGAAATTACTAACCTTTTAAATTAGCTCACTTGGTCCAAAGTTACTTTATGAGAATAGAGGTCTTGAGTTCAAGTCTTTCCTTTTGTTGAGTTACTTTTTCAAAAAAAACATGTAACTTATGTTTTAAAGTTACATTATGTAAAAGTGTTCTCACTCATTATAAAAAGTGAGTCACTTATAATTCTAAAGTTTCTTTATCTTTTATTTAAGTTACAATTTAGTTGGTAGCTTGTAAAGTACCATTGTAAAAGTGACTTTCACTTATTTATAGAAGTGGGTCACACAATTTTTTTTAAAGTGAGCTAATTAGATTAAGTTTGGAAAGGGGGAGATTTTTTTTTTAAATATAACATTATCATACACTTTCGCACATTCACGCACTTCGTTGGCATCTTCAACAACTTTTCTTCAAAAAGCCACAACTTCTTCATGCGAAAGTCATTTTCAGAGCTGTTTTTTTTAATCTGCCTAATTTTTTGAGATCTTTCCATTGGAACACTTAGTTTCAGCACCTACAACTTCAGTTTCTGTTAAAATGGAAAGTCCATGCCAAGTTATTCTTGACAACACCAACTACTTTCAATGGTGGTCCTACATTGTGGATTTACTTAGAAGTAAAGGTCTTTACAGAATAGTCTCAGGCCAAGAAACTAAACCTAAAGATGAAGATAAGGCAGCCAAATGGGAAAATAGGCAAGATCAAGCACGTGAGTTAATAGGGATGTCTATTTCTCCAGACCTTAGATTCCATAACGCTAAACTTGACACCCGCAATGAAACAACTCACTAAAGTTTTTGGAATTAAAAATGAAATTGGAGCCCATCAACTCAAAAAGCTGCTTACGTTGAATCCCAATAATTTTTCTTCCATTGAAGATTTTTTGTCCAAGTTCAAGACCCTTAGACTTCTCCTGGAAGGTGTTAATGTTAAGAAAGAAGATTGTAGCCTTATCTATTCTATTCTTACTAAGCTGGGACCAACCTACTATGTGTTTGTTTCCACCTTCCATTCTACTAGAGAAGCCTTTATTTCTCAAGGGCAAGACTACAAGTCCCCCTCTTTTGATGCCTTTTGTGATTCTTTAATAAGAGAACAAGAAAAAATCTTACATCTTGGTCTTCTTAATCCTGGAAACTCTTCTAAAAAATCCTTCGCTGCCCAACATCAACCAAATTCAAAGAATCCTAAGAAGTAATATCCTAAAAAGAATGGTCAAAAACCAAACAAGGGTCCTAAGCAATTTCATTCTCAAAATTAAAAATCAATTCAACAAAATGATAAGGAAAATAAAAGCAAAGGGAAGAAGACTGATAGGAATTGCAACTTTTGTAATCGATATGGCCACTTCGAATCCAAATGCTTTAAGAAGATGGAAGCCTTGGAAGCAGCAATGAAGAAGCATAACATCCATTTGGAGCATTCTTCAACTTCAACTTCATCTTCAGGAATAACACTTTCTGCATGTGGTTGTTAAGCATCTCGGTCTGGTTATACACTAAATGTATCTTCTTATTCTCATTCTCATGATTGGCTCATTGATTCTGGAGCTTCTTATCACATGGCCAAAAACAAAGCCATGTTTTATTCTTTAAATGATTGTAACACCAAAAATATATATGTTGGTGATGATAGATCTCTTAGTGTTGTAGGGATTGGAACTATTCATCTAGACAATGGTCAATTTAATGATGTCCTATGTGTTCCAACCTTATCCTGCAACCTTCTATTTGTATATCAGATAACTCATTCAGGTGAAGGTAAAACCGTTAAATTTTCACCTCACGATGTTGTAATTAAGGACCTAAGAGATCCTAAATAGATTTTAGCTACTGGCATTGCTGATGATTCTACAAGGTTGTATAAGTTTAACAACTTTGGGTCATCAAATCTTCCTTCGGTATTTGTTGCTCATAATGATGAAGTGAGCAAACTTTGGCATGAGCGATTTGGTCACTTAAACTATCGCTCCCTTCAAAATCTATGTAAAGAAAATATGGTGATAGGTCTTCCTATGGTATCTTGTAGAGATGGTGTTTATTCCGGATGTGTATTCAGAAAACATCATTGGGATAGTTTTGAAAAATGTGCCTCTTAGCACGCCTCAACCCCTTTACAGCTTGTGCATAGTGATTTATGTGGTCCACTTCCAGTTGTTTCATTCTCTGGCTACAAGTATTTCTTAACTTTCATTAATGATTTCTCTAGACACACTTGGGTATACTTCTTAAAACTCAAGAGTGAAGTATTTAACATGTTCTTGGCCTTTAAGGCATTTGTTGAAAAACAATCTGGACATCAAATTCTTAAGCTAAGATCTGATAATGGCAGAGGATATGTTAACAACAATTTCATCAACTTTTGCATTGAGAATGGAATTCAAATGAAACTTATTGTTCCATATACTCCACAACAAAATGGTGTAGCTGAAAGGAAGAATCACACCTTAAAGGAAATGGCTAATTGTATGCTTCAATCTAAAGGACTTAGTCTTAATTTTTGGGCATAAGCAATTAACTATGGAAATTACATAGTAAATCACACTCCTACTAAGGTTTTAAGGAATATCACTCCAAAAGAAGCATGCAGCTCAATTAAACCAGATGTAAGTCACTTTCGTGTTTTTGGAAGTGAAGCATGGGCCCATATTCCAGATGAGAAACATAAAGATTTAGAACCTAAGAGTGAAAGATGTATTTTTGTTGGATATTCTGAAGATGTCAAAGGATATAGACTTATTCCACTTAAGTCCAAAAATGTTATCATTAGAAGAGATGTAAAGTTTGCTGAAAATATATCGGCCTACGAGCCTAGTTCAACAGATGTGCCACCTATCTCTATCCCTTCTAATTTTGAAAACATTTCTTCTTCAGATGATGACAGCGAGGATGACAATCCTCCCCAACCTTCTCAGGATCCTCCTTCAGCTCCTCAGCTTCCAAAATGGGTCTGTGCTACTCGGGATGCAGCAAGTGCTCTTGCAGGTGATCCTACAGATCAACAATGTACACGTTCTCAGTTCGACAGAGCCTCTTCTTTACTGGCTCAAGCTTCAACGAATTATGATCCTGACACCTTTGCAGAAGCTTCAGGGCATCCACATTGGGATGCAGTTATGAACGAAGAATATCGTTCATTATTGGCAAATGATACATGGGATCTTGTTCCTCTTCAAAAGGGACGAAAACTTGTTAGATGCAAATGGGTTTACAGAACCAAGTATGGACCAGATGGAAAAGTTGATAAACATAAAGCTCGTCTTGTTGCTAAGGGTTTTTCACAAGTTGAAGGCATTGACTATACTGAAACCTTCTCCCCTGTTGCCAAAATGAACTCTATCCGCCTTGTTCTTTCCCTTGCTGTGTCTTTCAAATGGGAAGTCCATCAGATGGATGTTAAAGATACCTTTTTTCATGGGGACTTGCATGAAGAAATATATATGGAACAACCTATTGGCTTTATACAAACAGATTCCAACCTTGTATGTCGGCTTAAGAAATCCCTTTATGGTCTCAAGCAAGCCCCTCGGGCTTGGTATGCCAAAATTGATAGCTTTCTTTTAGATAATGGCTTTTCTAGGAGTCATTCTGACAATACTGTCTACACCAAGAAGGTGGGTAAGTCTCTTACCATTCTTGTTCTTTATGTTGATGATCTTATTCTTACTGGTAGCGATCCCAACCTTATAAACCATGTGAAGTCCAGCCTTAAAAAGAAGTTTGAAATGACAGACTTAGGACACTTGCATTATTTTCTTGGTCTTCAAGTTTTGTAATCCAAGGAAGATATTTCCCTTTCCCAGTCCAAGTATGCCTGTGATCTTCTACGCCACTTTCACATGGAAGATTGTAAGCCAGCCCCTTCTCCCTTTTAGTCTAGAGCCAAAATTTCAGTCACTTGTACTTCCCCTGAAGTTGATGCTACCTTATACTGTCAACTTTTAGGAAATATTTTGTATCTGACCCATACTCGTCCTGACCTTTCCTTTGTTGTTGGCCTTATTGCCCGGTTTATGCAAAACCCACATGAAAGTCATTGGAAAGCAGCTAAAAGAATACTTCGTTATGTTCGAGGTACAATTTAGTTTGGGATTCATTACAGTGCATAAGCATCTCCTCTACTGGTTGGTTTCACTGATTCCAATTGGGTTGGTGACCCTGATGATCAGAAGTCTAATGCAAGTTATGTCTTCGCTCTTGGTTCTAGACCTATTACATGGGCTTGCAAGAAACAAAGTGCCATTTCTCTTTCTTCAGCGAAAGCAAAGTATCGTGGCGCGGTAGAAGCTAGTAAGGAAGCCTTGTGGCTTCGTCAGATCCTGTTAGTGTTTGGTTTTTAGCAGCATCATTCGACTACACTTTGGTGTAATAATCAAAGTGCCATTCAACTATGAAAAGATCCAATCCAACATCAGTGCAACAAACACATTGAAATACACATGCACTTCATCAGAAAGCTCATTCATGACCATGTTCTTGGAGTGCAATATTGTTCATCCGATGATCAAGTTGCAGATATCTTTACAAAGGCTCTCACAGAGGCGAAGTTTACTAAACTTCGATTTATTGTTGGAGTTCAGGAAGTTGTCACTAAGGGGGATAGTCTCTAATGCCTCCTTCCTTCACCTATTGTGTCATATTTGTACATCCTTCAATCCTATCCCAAGTTGTTCTTAAGGGGGGATATTAGGATATTCTGACACATAGGAAATAGTTATGTATAACTTGGTCTAGTGTAGAGTTAGGTAAAGTGTGTTTCTTTGCTATGTACATTTGTAACTTACAATCCGATGGTCACGATATGTTCTAGACATGAAGTGATCTGATGGTTCATTCTCTCCTCAGTATTATCGACACTTGATCCGTGGCTTAACACCCGATTGGTCCACGATATCTATTTAAAGAGCATGGAGGGTCATTTGTAGGGTGACCGTTCATGAGAGAAGCTTATGTAAATTTTATTTCTTTTATTAATAAATTTCCTGAAGTGGCCGCGTTGGTTCAGGCCGTGGACTATTTCCCTCTTTGAGGGTTTTAACCACGTCAAGAATACTGGTGTATTGATATGTGATCTGTTTGTGAGCAGTGTCCTTTGGTGTTCTGTCTGAGGAACTTACCCTGTAAATTCCTACAATAGAGAATGTGAAACCATACCTTGCAACAAATGCCGATCATACTATACATAAAGAATTCAGAACCATACCTTAATGCAAATGTCGATCATACCATGCACATAGAGTGCTAACCATACCTTATTGAAAATGCAGATCATACCATACATAGAGAATAAATAAGTCTCCACCGATGTAATGTCAAGTTTCAAGGTCACCGTGTGAATCCCTGTGCAATGTCAAGTCTCAGGATCACTAAGCGAGTCACAATTCCTTAGAGTTATGTGATAGTGAACTACAGAGATATCCTCTGTATAGTGCAATGATGTCACCACTATGTAGTAAAGGGAGGGAAGCCACTATGTACTGTGATATATGCTAGTCACAATATTTTGTAATGTGTACCCTAGAGCGAGAAACAAAAATATACATGAATATATACGAGCCCTATAAAACGAACAACAAAATAATATAAAACAAGTCTAGAATATGGTGAAGCCATGGTGCCACTGAGTAAGAGTGAACCACTGGAAATTGATCCATAGAAACACAAGTACGATCCATAGTTATGTGATGCAAGTTCACTGTGGTGTGTGATTACTATAACATGTCCATGTTGTATGAGAACAATGAGCCACTGAAACAACGAGCCGAAAGAATATAGATCAACCCACAGAGTCACGATGCCACTGTGAAATCGAGCGATGTATCATAGGTAAAAATGCAAATCCTTGGAGATCGAATATGAGCCATATACCGAGCCATAGAGAGGAGCGATGATACTATGAAGTGAGGCCGCAATAATGAAAGTGATCCATCATAGAGAATTTAATGTGAGCCTCACAGAGTATATGAGCGAGCCAAAAATCCATACAACTTTCCACAGAAAATATGAATGAGCCTAAAAGGACACATGCGAGCCTCCACATAAATTATGTGAACCAAATGCCACAAAGAAGTCTTCGATTCATAGGAATTCCACATAGAAGAATTGATCTTCTTTTATAGCCTTCTTCATGTTAGAATGGTAGCCAATGGAAGTCAAACCGACTTAAAACCTTTTGGAGGGAAATTTAAATTTGAGTTCATTCATAATTAAGTATAAATTCCAAATAATTTCTTTTTCAAATTGTCATCAAATTAATAATAATAATATTTCACTTTAGTCCAATTGAATTTTCCTTATGACCAATGTAAATCTTCCTTGGGCTTCAATGGGATTTCCTTTGGGGCAGGAGGTTTCCGTTAGGGGAAATTCATCTCGAAGATGCCCTAATTTCAACAAATATTGTTCAACGTTGTCCTTCATAGAGCATGCTAGGATAATTACCCAATTAAACATCCTTCCCTCAACCGTTGCATTGTGAATGAGCGGAACCCATCCTTTAGGGAAGGTCTTGACGTTGGATTGACCATATAACTAACACATCATAACAGTTACTAGCTGAAATGGGGATTTCAACATATTCACTAAAAATTCCTTGTTTTCTCATGTCCTTAAAGTTCCTTTTCTAGTCCACCATGTTTTTAGAATTTCTCTAGGAAAAATCTTAAACTATGTTATCTAGCCTTCATCTAAGCACACTTCCTCTTTGGGCAACTTGTAGTACATTTCAATATCAAAGACATTGAAGGAAGAAATGGGCTTCTCACGACTTTCCTTCATCATGGATTCTTGAGGGTCAACTTGTTCCACCAACCACTCAACAACTTATGCACATGGGAGAACAAGTGGATGGGAAACCACTTTAGGTAGCTAAGATATTTTAGCAGACTCGTAAATCTTTGAGTTTAGGTCATTAGAAGGAAAATTATCTTTCTGAAACAACCAATATATTTTTGACCATGTGTATGTTGTGTATTTATCAATGAAGCACGAAGTATCCCAGGACTCAGGACCAGATGAGTTGTCAGGTTCTTCTTCATCTGACGTCTTAGCCACTAGGGCTTTGCAAGCATATTTCTTGGGCATGTACATGATCCTCCTGCAAATCAAATAAAAACAATAGGCACCTATTATGCATATTAGCTTACAAATTTAGATGCAAAGAAATGAGGGGTTTGGGTTCAAGGATTATTATGCCTGTATAAAGGTAGCACATTTCATCGGTGAGTAAAAAGCATGACTAAAAAATTTAGCTTAGGAATCATGTTTAACCACCACAGTTAAAAATATTCACAATTTTGACCAGAATGGTTATGTATCTGTCCATGGAGAAGTTCACCTGTGTTATATGGGATAAAATTAGGGTTCCTAGGTGAGAAAAGCACTTGTTCATGTACCCAACCTTGAAAACAGAGAAACTAGGAGCACTAGGATGGCTCTAGGCATGAAATGCTAGGAGCTTTAGCAAGAAAAACCATAGGCATCTAAGGAAAATAATAGTTGAAGCTACTAGGTTAGGATGAAAGAGTTTTTGAGCTTTAATGCCATGGAAAAACTCTAGAAGCCAAAAAGAAACTCATGGCTGACTTGGGCACATCTTTGGTGTTGACCCAATGTAGGTAACGTCGTGAGAAAACCTAGATAAGGGTCAAATGACCTTTATTTTCTCTTAAACCACTATTGGGAATGAGTTAAAGGTTTTAACCCCTCACCATGAGCTATGCAATTTCATACAAGTACATGGGCATCTCAAATATTCAAGGGTTGATGGGAGAAGGCTCAACGTAGCCAAAAATCAATAAAAAAATTCACTCAAAACCTTTCAATCATTTAGAACATGAAGTGATTTCAAGTAAATAGAATATTTGTTGGGCAAGTAACTATATAAAAATAGCCATAAAAGATAAAATTTAGGCTAAATGAATGCAAACAATCACTTACTTGTACTAAGCTTGCTAAATCTAATGTTGAAGAGTAAAGCTAAGGTGTAATATTCCTTCAAAGAAGTGTGTTACTCCAAGATTCGAGAGATGTGATGAAAGGAGTTGTGGGGCCTTTTTAAAGAGTTATTATGAGATTTAGTGCATTAATTACTCCAAATTTCCTGTTTAACTTTACTTTAGTTGGAACTTAACTTAACGATAGAGGAGAAAAGCTAAGAGTGGAGTGTCATGATTGAGAGAAACTTGAGAAAATGGCTATGTCACTAGGTTGAGGCTTAAGGTAGTGATAAAGGCATTGTGTTGATGCTCAGTGAGCCTATGCGTCACTCTATTGTCTGCCAATGGAGCGATATAGCAAGATCACAAGGCTAGTAGACAAGTTAAATACCAAGATGAGTGTGGTGTATCACTGCCTTGGGGCTCAATTGAGTGATATGTCGCTACACTAGTGCTTAGTGGAGTGCTACATTGAGGTAACAAAGCCATAAGACTAGTGCAAGCTCACCAAGATAAAGTGTGCAGTTGAATTTAAGGCTAGAGGAGTGTTATAGCACTAGGTGGATACTCGATGGAGCAACATGGAAGTCCAAACAAGAGGAAAGTTAAGTCTGGAGACCAAGGTACTGGCCTTGTGTTGCTGGCTTGATGACCGAAGGGGTGCTTTAGTGCTAATAAAAATCTCATAGGGATGTTATAGTTAATCTGGATTTCATCATTATATTGTTTTTCATCCACCTCGATGCTTATAGTGGAAAAAGTGGAGAAATCAACTCAAAGGACCATTTTTACCAACGGGACCTAGTTTTGCAAATTAAGGTCTAAAACCTTCTGAGAGAAGTTTGAGGCATCAAAAGAAATATTTTGGCACTAAACATTTGTTGCTTCAGTGCGACACCCTTTTGTGCTCTTTTACACACAAAGACCTTTCCAACAATGCAAGAATCGCCTCAATCAGAGTCCGTATGCAAAAGTTATGCCACTCAAAAGTTGGCATTTCTGTTTTGACTATTGTAATTCAAGAGCATGCCACGTCAACCCCCATTATTCATGAATAATGGGATAGCCACATGATCATGATGAAGAAAAATATGGAAGAGTCCATATTGTAACTCTAGTTAAGAGTTGAAAGAGTCAAACTTGACTATGTTATAATTAGGCCACTAGGAGGAAAAGGGGTTCCATTCTATTCTAATGCATTTTGTTCCATAGATGGACATAATAGCCGGGAAGGATAGGGAGAGAGAAAGCATAGAGGATTTGTGCATTGTAGTATCCATCGTGCAACAAGTCTCACTTCTTTGCACTTGCATCCATTTTCCATTCATAGAAAGAGAGCAAAACAACTCGCCTTCTAGTTCGGTTGTCTCTCGAAAAGGTTTCCCGTGATATATATTTTGTTGCTTATGGTTTGTGAGTTTTTATTTCATTGTTCACTATTTTCTGCGTAATTATAAATTGCATGCATACGCAATAAAAAATAACGAATCGATCCAGAAATCTAAGGAGAAATAAACCCTCACAGTGTAGATTTCAGATTTTCTAATATATTTTAGTAGATTTGTTGATGATTTGTTTAGTGGAATATCCACGATAATTTATGAGTAGCACTCCGCTAAGGCTTAGTGGAGGAATACACTTGTTTGAAAAGACAAGGCTCCAAGAGAAAAATTCAAATCAATTCAATTCCCAAAGTTGTGTCCCTCCCTTAAGGCTTAGTGTGGTGATGTAGCACTCCACAAAGGCTTAGTGGAGTGACACACTATCCTAAGAAAGCTAGAATTTGCAAGAAAGCTCAAGTTAAAGCTTTTCCTTGGGTGTCAGTTCATTAGGTCGAGGAATTGCTAAGGTGATTAGCTAGCGAGACTAAGGCTTAGTGCTCCTCAATCTTGTTGGACTGGATAATAGTCCTTATTCAAGCTTATAAGTCTTCCTCCATCGTCTCAAGGTTCTTAGAGAACTGATCATAGCTAGAAAAGGTTTGTCAAGCTTTGTAAGCTGACTCTTGAGTTGTTTGATTAGGTGGGCCTCTTTGAATCCTCTAGGCAACAAAGTACCAAGATGAATTGATGGGGTGTTGTTGTAGATACTACATCATCATAAGGTTGTGATTGTAACTCCATTTTCCATGATTCAAATGCTTTGAAAACAACACTATGAGGACAACACAACTATATATATATATTTTTGCTTTGAATCCTCCATCTTAATTTTTGAAATCAATGTGCCACTTAAAGGTTGGTATTTCCATATAATGTTCTTCTAAGCTATTAAGACATTTTCCCTTGTTCCTCAGAATTCTCATTTATCAAAAGTTACTCCTCATAACCATAAAACATCTCCAAGCATCCATATTAAACCAAATTGGCACCAATAAGCCTACTTAGAACAAGAGTCGTAATCTTGAATGCTAAGAATTAAAATGACCTCTATGTTGGACTGAAAATGAAAAATATCAATGTAAGCATTGCTAGAAAACTAGTCGTTTAATGGCATCCTACCTAAAAATTGTCCATAGAGTGGAAGACAAATTCAAACACTAGTGAAAGGCTAGGCTAGGATGGAAACTAGTGTAAGATCACCTAAGTCTTCATAAGAATAAGGCCAAAAAATGAGGCAAATATCCCCTTATGTTAAAGCCCCAACATTGAGAAAACAAATTCAAAAAGACAATGAAAGTGAAAAAAGATAAATAGGGCTTTCCCTGACAAGTACTTTGAGCCAAAGCTAAAACAATGTTTTGTGCCTAGGTGTATAGCTAGGGTAATTTATATATTTGCATCTTTAAAAAACATATTTCCATTAAATAATGCATTATTTATTCCTTTGATAAATGTATTTATTTTTACTAATTTTTACACTGATTTTGTAACATATACTACAAAGCAATGATAAATAAATTATGTTCGTTTCTTTTATATAATCTTATGCTTTAAATCCAAATATAATCTATATACTAGATTATATAAATTGGAGAATAGAGAAAAATGTTACTTTGTGGAATGTTGATATAAAGAGAAATTGTGGTACAATGAAGGTAGAAGAAAAGACAAAATTAAGATACCATAAAGAGGTCATTAACCTCAATCTAGAAGGTTATACATATCTTCTTGTTTTATCTAGGCATAAAGAAAAATACCTATATTAAATAAGAATGAAACTCTTATGAGCTACATGAAATGAGGTGCTGACACTTCCTAAAACACCCTCACATAAAAAAGTTACCATGTTTGTAGCATTATGAAGGTAGAGATCCAACAACACTTTCTTTTAGAATGTCCAACATATGATCACATTAAATCTCGATTCCAAGATATTTGTAACAATATTGATCTCCTTAAATTGTTAATTCATCAAAATTATGGGTTTAAAAATTTTCTCTAATCTTTTCGAGCATAGAAATAAAATTCTAAATCAAATATTACTCATTTCTTAAGATTTTTCTAAACACTCAATAAATCAAAATTAATTTCAATAATTAGATGATAGCCATTATCATCACCAAAAACAAGAACAAACTAATTATAATAAAACCAAATGCTACATGATAATATTTTTCCAACATTTAAATTACTTACATAAAATACAACCATTTATATTTTATATCATTCAAATAATAAGACAATATATGCTTTTATTAGGTACTAATTAAAAGACATAATTATAATTTTTAAACTTATAAAAAATATATAGATAAAAAAATTTCCATCATACTAAAGCATAATATATTCATTCAATAAAGAATCTATCTACTTGAAATGGTTCGGGTCTGGAAATCGAATTTCCCTTTGAAACTCATGTTTTTCATGGCTTGTTGATCACAATCACATCCTCACCCAGGAAATCTTGTGCAAGAAGGGTTTTCATGGCCTTGGTTGTTGTACTCACCGCCTTTCCTCTCGAGAAGACTCTTTTCACCTATTTTTCTCTGCCCCTTTGCCTCTCCAGTGTGGAATGGGGTGCTCCATATGATAAATTATCCTTCTGATTGGGAGGGTCTGGATATCACCTCTTGCCTTGGTCGGTGGACACTAGACCACAAACCTCATCGTACTCTAGCTTTCTTTATCATTTGGGGTATCTGGAAGTCTAGAAATGCCTTCATTTTTTAACATGTTCCGTTGAATATTTGAAGAACCTACTGTAGCATCCTCTCCCACTATTCAGAATTTATGGTTCCTTTGACATCCAATCAACTTTGTCCTTCTCCTCCTAAGGATATCTGGTCTTCCTATCCTATGGGGTTTTTCGATGGTGCTTCCTCTTTTGACTCTTATGGATGCAGTATGACCATTCACATCAGCCCTAAGTGCTTTTATAGATTCTATTGATACTGTGGCTTGGGCACCAATACTTGGGCTGAACTTCTTGCACTCTGGGCGGTCCTTCACTGTGCATTTTGGCTTGATCTCAGGTCCCTCTCTATTTTTGGAGACTCCAAATTAGTCATTGAATGGATAAAAAACAAGGGCTCCTTAAATTCTGTTGCTCTCAAATCCTAGAAGGCTTGCATCAAAATTCTGTTTGCGATTTTCCATTAATTATATTTTTAGCACATCAGTAGAACTCTAAACAGTGACGCTGATCGCCTATCAAAACAAGGTTGCAGCTCTGTCTTGGATCATATTATTTTCAACCAGTTCGACCTCCAGATGCTAACAAGGGAAGGTATCATTCCTATTAAAATGAACAATCCACTTGCTGGGATACATTGCCTCCCATATTCCTCTGGGTTTTGTTGTTTTTGTCCATCTATAGTATTCTAAAAGTGTTAATTTTTGTGGCTGCTATGTGTTATGTTCAAATCTTTTTAGCACCGAGCAAAAGCAGATTTGTAAGTTCTAAGAGCAATCCATGTAACAAATTTTTGCTAACTTTTAGGATGTATGGGATTTGACTGTATGCATTTTTTTTGTTTTTTTTCTCTATTTTAGGATGATGATGGAGAATCACATCTCCCAAACACATGTACTTTCTCTTACAATAGAAAGCAGTTTTTTCTCTTTGAAAATAAAAATAAAGAATCTATTTAATAATGCCAGAATGGAAATAGCCATTTCAACGATAAAATAAGAAATACATAACATTAATTAACCTATATTGAATTTACTTTAAAGAATTCATAAATAGTACTTCTATAGTTTATAAAATTGATGGAAACATACCTCATATATAATTGTCTATGTTTTTAATAGTTAGTTATATGATTCATATTTATTATATTAGTTGCAATTACATTGCATAATTATAACCATGTCATTTTTTGAAGCAGGATTTAAATTCATAAGGTCTATAACATGTGAGACTCATTGCCCACAATATTAAATTGTGCAAATTCTTAATAATGTGTCCAAATAGAATCCTAGAGAAACACTATATTATTATTCTCTAGGCAACTCACTTTGAGAAAAAAAAAAACTGTAATATTTCCTTTAAAAAAAGAGATTTATTGTACCTAAAGATGCAATGTGCTTTTACAATTGGTGAAATAAATGTGCCAAATCATGTTTATCACATTAAAAAATAAATTAAATAAAATTGAATAAAAAAATAAAAATAAAACACGAGTATAACGTAAAAAAATAAATTAATATACTTTATAGTGGGTGAAATAAATATGTCAAATTATGTTTATCATATTAGTAACTTAAATTAAATTAAAATAACAACCATGTAATATAGAAAAATAAATTAGTATAAATTTATTTTTAAACTTGGATTAAATAAATAAATACTAATTATCACATTAATAATTTAAATAAAATAAAAATGAAAAAAAATAAGTTAGTAGAAATTTAATTTAAACCTAGATTAATAAATAGATACTAATTTATCACATTAATAAATGAAATAAAAATAAATATATAACTTGAAAAAATAAATTTATTTTAAACTTAAAATTAATAAATAATATACTAAATTTATCACATTAATAAATTAAATTAAAAAATAATAATAAAACTCTGAAAAATAAATTAATTAGTTCTATTTTAAATCTGGATTAATAAATGAATGTTAATTTATCATATAAATAACTTAAATTAAAAATACAATACAACATGGAAAATTAAATTAGTATAGATGTATTTTAAACTTGGATTAATATCTGGGACGTTAATTAGTAGAAAAAACAAACCACGCCAATTATTTCTGTCAAGGACAATAAAGTCGTGGAGGGCAATCAATAAGAATATAGCCACGACAGTCGGTAGCATTTGATCAAAGGTTTTATTTGCAACCCATTCTTGATAATCAGATGCACATTAACATACTATTTTCGAAATCTTTGATCATTTTCCACTTCTTTGGAATGCAAAAGCAACAAACTTTATCAAACGTATGTTTGATATCCCATGTATGAGAGAAATTCTAAGCACTCATGTTTACAATTCGTATAGAGGCTATCAGCTTTATCAAACAACTGATGCAACAACTCAGTCTCACAATGAATTCTCTGAGATTTGTCTGCTTAGTTAGGAACGAGCCCTGAATAAGCATTTATTCAAGGGCTTCATAATATAGTAGTCAAAAGTTACCTCTTTCTTTAACAGGTTTAGCAATAATTCATATCCACATATCACAGCCTCGAACAATAGTGTTTATCAAGCAACAAACTTCATACAACGTGTATCACTATGTATTATTTTGCATCGACATGAGCAAAAACGTGCTCCGCATTGTACACATGTGTAGGAAGCAAGGTAGCCACAAACACTACAGAAATGCCGACGAGCTGTTGAACTAGGAGGGCCTACAGCAGCTCGCAAATATGTTGGTACATGGGCGGGTAAAGCTTCCAAATTTTCCTGCAGTAACAAATACAACTTGGGATTAGACAAATGCAACCGGTTGTTGGACTTGAATGAAGTTTGCCCTATGAGCATTTCATATTCAGTGATTCAATATGTATGAATAGACCTTGGAAATATGGCTTCAACAATCACTTCAAGGGATTCTGATTGTAAAAGATCCATGGAAGCAACTTATGTATTCTTGCATGTATGTGATATGTGTGTAGTGAGAACGTGAGTGAGAGAGCAAGAGGAACATATGACGAGAAACAGAGGGAGGGTAGGTATATAGACTATTTACTACAAGGGAAGCATATGTAACTTCATCTCTTGTAACAGCTCCATAAAATTTCTAGGTGCCTTCTAATCTTTCCAATCTCGGGAGTTTTAAACGGAGAGAAAGGGTAGGTATATAGACTATAAAGGAAGCATAAATAACTTCATACCTCTTGTAACAGCTCCATAAAATTTCTAGGTGCCTTTTTTGTAATCTCGAGAGCTTTAGCTTGCCTTGTTCTGCGCTTTGAGCTTCTTGATTGCTTCTTCTGAGTATATGCTGCAAAATCAGTAACATTTTATCAAAACCGATAAACTAAGCCAAATAACAATTCTATGGTTTAATTGATTTAAGAAAGACAAAAGTCGACTTTGAAAACAGTGGGAGACCTAAATAACTGATGGAATTTAAGAAGCTAGCATCAAGAAAAGATGAGGATAGGATATCCAATCGACTTCAAACAGCAACAGTGATTGATACTGCTGATGGAGGAGAAGTTATACTTCCTCCAAAAAAATCTTCGAATTTCAAAGGAAGTATGAGATAATGGACAAGTTAACCGTTGTTTTACGCCCTAACGTATGTGTTTGGGAATTTACAAGTATTTATAATGCAAACCAATTTATTTATAATAACAATAGAACATAAATTAAAACTGAGACTGATAAATACAAAAATACTGTAAATATTCACAAAACTGAAAAGATAAATGTTATAAACAGTGATATCAGCAAAATAAAATTAGAAATCAGGGTTAATTAGCAGCAAAATAATCAGCAAATTAAGGCCTTACGATTTCAAACTGCTGTAGAACGTAAGCTGCTATTAATTTGTATAAATTAAAAAAACAAACTGCATATATAGAAGTAAAAATTCTACAAGAAATATTCACAGAAATAGGATAGAAAAGATGGCTGATTTTATTTAAGATAAGTGAGTACAGCTGATTCCAAAAAGCGGGTTTCTACGAAAACCCCTGACAAGACAAAATTCTGAAATATTTGCAACGTAAAATGAGTCATATACAAATATTTGGAAGGTAATAGATGAAAACAACTTCAAAACCCTTCAAGTAAATCTGATATGACTTCAAACAACCTATTTCTCTGTAAAACTGATGACAATCAGTGCTGGTTAAAGGCACACCAAACCTACTAATCAGCAAATAAATTACAGAAAATGCTAGTTACCTAAGAGAAAAATCCAAGAGTTGAATGGAATTGCCTTCAAACTGAGTCTCCCCTTTAAAAGAAGTCTGCGACCCCCTTTGGGTCAACTTCTTAAACTCACAGAAAATGAAGTCAGAAGGAAAAATGACAACAAAAAGTAACTTAATGCATACCTCTTCACATTGTTCCCTCATCCTTATGCAGAAGCTCAATGTAGGGACAGGATTAAGCTCCTTTGCCATGTCATCTGTCCTTGTTAAGGGGTTGGAGTACAATCTAATGATGTCATCAAGAGGATCTCTAACGCTGGGATGGCCTAGCTACAAGATTTTGGGAGGAGCACTAGAGTGAGAGAGCCCATCTCTCCTAACATCCAAGGTCACGGGGAGGAAAATCCAAAGGGAGGATTGGTTGCTCCACTAGATCTTGATGGTAGTACTCTATGCAGGGGGAGCTCGACTCTGTGATCTTCTAGAGCTGATCTGTCTATTGGACTATTGTTGTCTATCCTTGGGTTTAGGATGACAACTCCTCAAGAGTTGAGAAGATCTACTTATTGCTTGTTGAACTGAACTGAAGGGACAGATGGGAAGAAAGAGGTGATCGTCCCAATGGTCTCTAGCTCGATGGAAGCACACAAAGACTTCAAGCTATTTCCCAAAATCTCTCTCACGAAAAGAGCAAGGCATCTACAACCCAAAGGGCGATAAAAAGTAGAGAGGGACCTCCCAAGTCCTGGTAAAGGCAATACTATCTCCCTTTGATCACATAGTAGATAGGACATTAACAAATTGAGGTGTTCATCTAACTCGTTATCCTGTGTCATAATTAGGAAATCCAATCTGACCATGAGATGTGGTGATCGATCTTAGCCTATAGCCACTAGTGGGAATCTAAACAAAATTAGCCAAGGGGGATTTTGAGGGCATGCATCTAGTGTCTGTATGTATACAGAGATCTGACAATCAGGCCATCAGTCAACAATAAACAATGCTCAGAAAGAGGACATCTTCGGACCAAGAACCTCAAGAGGTGCAATCCAAGTGACCTATATATACTATCTATATGTTTTCCTTTTATCTAATTAGGTCCCGTTTAAACCATGTTATCATGCAAATCCGTGTCCACAAACCTGTATGATGCTTTGAGACACTCAATCCTGTCATAATTGGAAGTCTCTCCATTCAGATTAGTGTTTTCCAGTCTCAGGGGGTTGTCCCTAGATGATGTATGCTGTTATCCACTTAATATTCCTGCGTAAAACTTTCCATTTGATCAGCATACAACGAAGTTTTACATTTGACTTGCCGATGAGCAATCAAAAGTGAAGTAATTCTTGGAAATGAAGTTGAACATGATGCAAGAAATGAATGTGCATCTCAAGTGAAATAATTCAAAACAAGTGTACTTCAATATACCACAATGCACTACATAAAAATTTATCCAATGGTGTCCAATATGTTCAAACAGTTAGAATCAAACATAATTAAATAAAATCACATATTACCCAAGAAGTTGGTTGCGCCGTTGCGCCATAACGAGTGGTAGTGACAGGCTGCCATGAATTCATTCACTTGCAGTGGAGGTAGTGGTCTGAGAGACTAAAGCATGGAAAAGTGAGATCTCCATTGCTACCAAAACATCAAAGAAAAATTTTCCAACCCTTATGCTGATCTAAAAGACTATATAGCAAATTCTTTCCTCCCTCAAGACCTAGTCAACCTGCTTGGTCAAGGAGAGAGAATGACAAAAAAATGCCCCAAAACTGTTTACAAAGTTAGTTTTCTTGTTTTTGGGATGCTTTGTCTCTCTTTGGTTTGATTTTGTATTTCTTACCCTTTCTTTGCTGATTTTTCCAAAATAATTTGCAAGCACAAAAATTTATCAAATTTGGTACTTGAGGAAGGATTCAAACTAGTGCTGATGTACTTGTTCCTTCTACCCCTTTTCCATTAAAATTTGCTTTTACTACTGTTTCTATAAATCATAGAATCAACCCTTTACCATCTCATATTTCAGCCTTTACTTCACTGATTTTTCCAAATTAATGTCTGTAAGCATTGTTGTTTACCCTCTTGTATAGCTAGTTGCCTTTAAGCTTTCCCAAAAACATAGAAAAACAGGAAACTTCATAGAAAAACTTCAAGTTTGGAAAGGCAATCCCAACCATTCTTAGCTCCACATATCCCATAGTCCTCTCCCCAGTGTGTAATACTTTGCTGGGCAACATATACATAATTATTGTAACACTTTCATGCCACCCTTTGTCTGATAGTGTTTTGTTGTTCAGTCACCACCCAAATCTAATTTCTGTAGCAGCTAACGAAACCAATAGTATGTGCACTATCCCTCTTCATCTGTGCAGTAATTTGATGGCATATATCATCAATTTAATTATGATTTACTCTGGACAAGCATCGTTTTTCATTGTGTTTTTTGTAGCTGTAACTTTTTTTTTTAACAAGATCGGTTGCTGTTTTTATATTCCAAAAAAGAGAGGGCGTGGGAACACCATTACATCCAGAGAGTAAGTGAGAAGGCTGCATAGGGTTGGGATGGCAGAAGCCAATCCTCCAGCAGGCTTTTTTACACTATTAAATGAAAAACATGAGAAACAGGAACATTTATAGACTTTTACAAACTGTGCTAGTAACAAAATAAATTTACTTGACATGGAAACTGAGAAGAGAAGAAGAAACAGAGGATAAAAAGTGGTGAGCAGGGACAAAGAACTGCTGTCTTTTTGTCCATTGGAGCTGACAGGGTTGCCCATCTTGCTTGCTGAACTGTTGTTTGCTCCCACATTGGAGCTGGAGCTCTGTGCTGCTTGTTTTGCTACCATGGAGCAAAGGATCTCCGGTGATTCTTCAATATGATTTCAACGATTGTTGGAAGATCGTAGCTGATCCTCAAGGATATGCACGTTGTGAGTGAGAAACCCAAACTCAGATTGCTGCTTTGACTAAATAATCTTGTTTTTGGCTTTGATCAATTTCATCTCCCCCTGCAGGTCTGCACAATGCAAACAATTCTTGCTCTTCATGTTGCAACAGGGAGCGAGGGAAGGATTCCGCAGGCAGGAGAGAGATTCTGGGAGAACAGAGGAGCCTCCGTGGAGGGACTGGAGAGCTCGGCAGACAAGAGAGCAGAGAAGGGAGTTGCTGGAAAAATGAAGGAAGTAGAGGGGCTTTAAGAACAGGAAGGGAGCGAGCCCGAGGAGTGAGCGGGAAGGATCTAGCAGGGAGGATCAGAAAGGATCTGGTAGGGGAGATCGGGAGGATCGGGTCACGAGAGAAATGGCAGGGAGGATAAGAATAGAATCTTGTCCGCCGTAAATCGAGGAGGCACTGAGTGTTAGGACAGCAGGAATGCAGGAGGAATTCATGGAAGGGGGGAGTAGGTAGACCAGCCTTGGGCAGTGAGTTGACCAGGGGGGAGAGACAAGCCAAGTTGGCATAAGGATCAACGATTTTATTATTGTGCCTTAGGATATGGTAAAAAGAATATCTCCAATTTCCCGGTTTAAAATTTTGCAACGAGTGATTAATTTGCTAAGATCAATGTTGGGAGATAGTGTTGGTTTCAGCATCATCTGTATTATTATTGACGAGTCTCCAAAGACCATTGCATTCTTAAATTTAAACTCTTTGATTATTTGAAGGCCTTACAGTAAGGCATAGGCCTTTGCCTTATTATTTGATGCTTTGCCTAGTCCCCATTGATAGGTGGCTATATTGCTTCCCAATTCATCGAAAATTGCCCCTCCTGCTCTTGCTGTTCCTGGGTTAGATTTTGAGGTGCCATCAAAAAATAACCTGAATCTGCATTTGCCATCAAGCCATTCTAGAAATTCCTATTCTTTTAGCCTTACCTTCCATTGAGCATTGGTTGAGAGTTGCCTTGTGCTGGGTTTGTTGTGCCTTGAAGGGAGATCCAGGGCACTTCTGAAGATGATTCTTTCTTCCGCTTGAAGATCTTTGATAATAATATGACTATTTCCTTTAGCATAGATAGTATCTACAGTTAAGGCCTAGGTTTTGCTCAGGAATTTCCTTATGCAAGGAGCATTTTCCTGGAAGATGATTCCATTTCTCATGAGCCAAATGTTCCAAAGAAGGACAAACAGAAGCATATCCCAAATTCTCTTTTGGGCACTCAGTCCCTTTTTGGCACAGGGGTAACTCTTTTTCCACTTGACAATTGTGGCATAGATGGAGGAGTTGCTTTCTATTTTGAAGTTTAGGGGATGAGGGAGGGAGCTCCAAGCTTGAGAGGCAAATGAACAATCCACAAATAAATGTTGAATAGACTCTTCAACATCAAAGTAGAGAGGACAACTAGATGCTCCCTGAATGCCTCCTTTTTTCAAATTGTCTGTTGTCAAGATATTCCTTTTGAATAGGGTCCAAATAAATATTTTGATCTTTGGCAAGCTCTTAGATTTCCAAATCTGATTCCATAAGACCCACGGAGGAGAAGGGAGAAAGTCATCCAGTAGTGCATCATAACCTGCCTTAATGGTGTACACAGTTCCTAAAGGATCCCATCTGAAGTTGTCTTCTTTGTACCTTAAGGTGGGAGCTACTCCATGTAGCAATTCTTTCATTTTGACTTGAGCATTGAGAAGATGTGCAGGGGGATTGGGAAAATTCCATCCCATCCATTGCTCGTTGCTGCTATTCCAACTAGAGATTTGGTTTAAGGTGTGTATTCCTTGATCCTTGTGATATTGCTGCAAGGCGAAGAGACTGTGATCAACAGAAAGGGCCTTTTTCCCCATAATCTTGTCATGCCAAATGTTAATGCTACTGCCTCCATGAGGCACTTTGGATATGTTGTCTTGGAGAAAGGGAATGTCCTTTTTGCAAAGTTGCCATATGCGTGAACAGGGTCTGCTAGGGGTGTCATCATCCAATAGATGTTTAGCTGTGTTCAAATTTATTTTTTCTAGAACCAGCTTCCACCATGATTACGGACAAGAGATCAAACGCCAAACAATCTTTCCACTGAAGGCAACATTTAGCAGCTTGGGTATGCGGATAGCAAGTCCACCACTTTCATTTTTGGTTGTAACTTGCCTCCATTTGACGAGAATGAACTTCTTCTTATCTGACTTCCCTCCTTTGCATAGAAATTGTCTTAGAATCTTTTCTAATTTGTTGTAGATGCTGATGGAGGCCTGGATCAAGGAGAAATTATAGAAGGGGAGAGCAGATAAAACTGCCTTTAATAGTATGGCCCTTCCGGCCAGGTTTAGCAAAGTTGTTCCCCATTGTTGTATCTTTTTCTTCGTTTTATCAATTATGTTATTCCAGACCTCTCTCTTAAGGGGCCCAATGCCAATCGACATCCCTAAGTAATTGAAGTGGCTCCAATTGAGCTTGTAGGAGACTCCAAAGATTTGCGTTATATTGTGTATTGTGTTTGTTGTCGCATTCCATCCATATATACAAATTTTTAGATGGTTAATCTGCCCACCAGAGTACTGCATGAATTTCTCAAGGAGATTTTTGAATCTTCTTGCTATTATGATGAAGGCTCCTCCCATTAACAGGGTATCATCAGCGAACTGTGAACGGTTTATGTTTTTGACCCCATCACCAAACTTGATACTGGTTATCAATCCCATTTTGTGATTATGATCAAGAGCTCTGCTGAAAGATTCTGCCATGAGGATAAAGAGAAAGGGTGATTAGGGGCAGCCTTGTCTTAGGCCTCTAGTGGATTGAAAAAACGCAGAGGGCCTGCCTATGATTGAAGGAGAGATCCAAGGTTTGGAGATGCAATTTTGGATGAGTAAAATGAAGTCTTCACTGAATCCCATTTTTCTTAAGACAACGAACAAGAAGGAATGCTTTACTCTGTCAAAGGCATTTGCTAGATCAAGTTTTAAGACAAAACCTTTCTCACCCCTGCGGACACTAGAGTGAATGGCTTCTTGTACCAGAAGAATAGAGTCAGTTATTTGCCGATTTGCTAGGAAACCCCCTTGATTTTCTGATATGAGGGAGGGAAGATATGCTTTGGTGCGAGAAGCAAGGATTTTCGAAATAATTTTATATGAAGAATTGCACAAAGAGATAGGCCTAAATCTGGAAAAGGCTAGGGGCTGGGTCACTTTGGGGAGAAGGGCTAGGAAGGTTGAGTTTGTGCAGTCTCCTATCTTCTTTTTCCAATGCACCCAACGTATCATTCATTAGATCTCGACAAATGACCTCCCAGAATATGCGATAGAAACTGATGGAGAAGCCATCCTGGCCGGGAGCCTTGTCTGGATGAAGAGTCCAAACTGCCTTAATGACTTCTTCCTCCTCAATGTCTTTGATTAGATGACGATTCATTTCCTCTGTTATCATTTTTGGAGTCTGTACGAGCAGATCATCATAATCTTCCTCCTAGGTGTTCTCCGATAAGAGAATTTTGAAATGCTGTTGGGCAACATCTTTTATCTCTGCTTGGTTTGTGCGCATGATCCCTGCTTCATCTTGAATTGAAATGATGGCGTTCTTAAATGCTCCCACTGTTGCCTGTTTATGAAAATAGGAGGTGTTTTTGTCCCCTGCCTGTAACCACAGATTTCTGGATTTTATTCGCCATTTCTCTTCCTCCTTTCTATTATTATTGTAATTCTCCCTATAGATCTCTTTTTCCTTGTCGTGCTTTTCCCTTTCCATTCCATGCTCTTCTATCTCCTTTTGGATCTCAGCTAGTTCTCTTTTTAGTTCGTGCTTTGGCTCCTTATATGAGTTCTTGACCCATATCTTGAGTGCATTACGCACATTTTTGAGTTTTGTTTCCCAAATGTGCATTGGTGAGCCTTCTACATGCTGGCGCCAGGTGTGTTCCACAATGTTCCTTGCTTCCAAAGAATCGATCCAAAGTGTGTTGAATCGAAAGGGGAGAGGTCCCAGATTTGGATGTGAACCGAGATCTAGTGTGACAGGTTGGCGATCAGAAGCAATACAATCTAAGATGGTGGAGGTGGCTGTAGAGTGAAGGGATATTAACGGGACAACCACAATGAAGCGGTCCAGTCTCTCCATTATGTTCCCTGGTCCAAGTTTTTTGTTGCTCCAAGTAAAACAACGATTCTTTGGCACAATATCCACCAGATCGTGCTCAACCATAATATTTTCCAGCGTTTCTCGTGAGGGATCAGTTGTAAAATTTCCTCCCTGTTTTTCTTTGGCATGAAGGATCAGAT
Source organism: Pinus taeda (assembly GCA_000404065.3). NCBI lineage: Eukaryota > Viridiplantae > Streptophyta > Pinopsida > Pinales > Pinaceae > Pinus > Pinus taeda. Next base: position 95,494 of record APFE031685097.1, on the reverse strand, counting down.
TTAGATAACCTCCAATGTTGTAGTTCAAATTTTCTTCTTTTTCCATATCCTCCTGAAGAGTGCTCCAACACACTTCTTTGTCCCTGTAGTGATTTGGCCCATATATGTTGTAGATGATTATTTTTGTTCCCTCTCTTACAATCTGCATTTTGAGTTTTATCCAATATTGCATTTTGTGGGCAGCAAGAAGTCTCCATAATATTTGATTCCACATTGTTGCCATACCACCCGAGGCTCCCCGGGAGTGTACACTTACGCCTTGATAATTTCTGATTCTGGTGATGATGCTATCCATGTCTGTTCCTCCTAATTTTGTTTCTTGAAGAAGTATGATTTCAGGTTGCTCTTGTTTAATGATGTCTTTTAGGGCATTAATTTTTAGGGGTTGCCCAAGTCCCCTGCAATTCCATGTGAGAGCTTTCATCATGGAGGGAACACAGGTGTAGTCCCTATCTTGGTCCCTGTTGCTTGTTGTCCTTTTTCTTTGTTAGAGTGCCCTCCAATGAAAGATTCTATCCAATGTTGTGTCCCCATGGCAATGTCCTTCTATGCTGCTTCATCCCCATGAAGTTTGGTGGTTTTTCTGCCAGGTCCAAGTTTAGCATAATTTCTAGTGATTATTCTTGTTGGTGTTGATTCCATGGATGATGAAGGAGGACTAGGAATGGAGGGAGAAGGTTGTGAGAAAGGCTCAGAGGAGAGAAGAGAGAAAATCGGGGGAAGATCCTCTTCAGTTGAAGCAAGAGCGTTAAAAGGGTTGGAGGAAAGGGGAGAGGAAACTATGGGGGCTCGCTGGGTCAGAATGGGCTCAGATGAGGAAGGAAGGTTAGGGCTAGTGGAAAGGGGAGTGTGGGAGAAGAGGATGGGATAGGTTTAATGGATTGATTAAGGTTGTTTTTTTTCTTTTTGACAGGTTCCCAGGGGTTCAAGCCCATTGTCTTCAGTTTCAATTGATTTCGGGCATCTATTAGCAAAATGAACATATTCATGACAGACCTTGCATTTGAAGGGCAGTTGTTTGTAATCCAGTTGCTGTATGTGCGTCCAGTTGTCCACCTTTAGTTTGATTGCCTTAGGGAGTCCTTTCCCTAGATCTTCTTCGACACAGATTCTAGCACAGGCTTGCATGTTGTCCTTCGGCTCGCTTCTGTCTATAAACTTTCCCACAACATTTCCTATCGCTTTGACAGATTCATCCCCCCAGCAGTGTGGTGGTAGATGAGGCATTCGAACACAAACAGGGATGGCATTTGGAATGTCGAGTTCTGGGTCAAATTCTGGAGTCCATTTGTTGAAATATAGCCCTCTGGTGTCCATGAAATAAGGCCCATTTCTGAATATTAGGTCTTTGTCTTCCTTTGTCTCAAAATAGAAGGTGAAGTATCCCCCAGTGTTGTGAAAATCGCGATTAAATTGCGATTTTTTCGTTTCGCCGATCAAATCGCGATTTTTATACGAAAAAATCGCCTAATTTTTTTTTGCCGATTTTTACTGAAAAAATCGTGGTGGGTCAGGGCGGGACGATTTTATAGGCTTTTTTTTGGTTTTTCAATTGCTCATTTGGTTTTTCAATTGCTCATTTGAAAGAAACAAATAATTTGTGAGTTGGACAGCTTAATGATCAAGTCTAGGCCCCAGTATGGATATGCTATTCATGGTAATGTTAAATTCTTAAAGTAAAAGTGACATTCTCCTTAATCTTCATTTTTATCCTTTTACTTAAATTTTTAACATTACCATGAAATGACTCAGGATGTTTGAGAGTGGTTCCAGCTTCATTGGATTTCATATGGAGAGAATTTTAGATTTCATTTAAAATCCAGCAGACTTATCAGTTTTTCAGGATTTCAGGATTGGGAGATTCTAATATTTCCAAGTGACACCACCTGCTAGGGCTACCCCTGCCACCAATGAGGACATGGTCTACCTCCTATAGCTCTTACTTCTAGTTCTTCAGCTTCTAGAGCACATCAGACTCCACTGCCATCTCCACCAGCACAGGCACCAGCCTCTACATCTAGAGGGAAAGGGAAAGTTGTGGCATTTTCTCGCAAGACGGGCAGAGGAAATCAATAGGATTAGAATTTCATTTTATTGTATATGACATTATGACATGATGAGATACATTATCATATTTTTTGTTGATAGTTTGAGGCTGAGTTGGGACTCAGGAGTCAGGACTTACTATTCAGGACATGATTCAATGTTATGTGTGATTTTAGCGCTAGAAATGATATTAAACATCTTATATATTAGTTTTTTTATCATATTTATGTGTCAATGTATTTATTTTATGTTGTAGATGGTTTAGATATTAAAAAAATTGAAAAAAATGAATATTTTTGTACCAAACGATTTTTTTCCCGATTTTTCCCGATTTTTTCCCGATTTTTCTGATTTTTTCCGATTTGTTCCCCGCGCCGATTTAATCCCGATCGCGATTTTCACAACATTGGTATCCCCTTCCACAGAATTTGATAGAGATCTTTCTTGTTATTTTATCCATCTTGTTTCTTTCTACCCATTTCTGAACTATCTTTGGGGACGGCCAGAGTCCTATGAATTGCCCGATTAATCCTTTTTCTGCCAGAGATAAGGCAGCCCTTCTCGCAATAGTTGGAGGCAGGGAAACTTCTTGCAATCCCTCAATTTTCTTGACAAATTTCGAAACTGAGGGTCTTGGCCTGGACGGATTCAGGGTAGAGCTGAGAACTCAGGTTGCAGGTCAGAGGTTGCGGCCGCCTCCGGGATAGTTCCGGAGGGGCCATGCAGACAGGAAAACAGGAGCAGGAGGAGGCTGTGCGCAGCTGCAGATGACCTAGCTCCGCGTTTTCGAAGGGAGCTCAGAGTTTTTCAATTTCTCTATTAGCCGTAACTTTAACTGCTGCCCTTGGGTTCCAATTTTTTTTTTACTGACAAGAACAATGAATTGTAACCTTTTTATGACATCTTTCAGCTGATGGACAAGAACCCAGATAGCATATCTTAAGGAAAAGATTCCATTTGTGACCAGAAAGTATGTCCTTCACAAACTAGTTTACATGGTGGGAAAACTCCACAGTGATACCACTGTGGCTTGGACAACAGAGCATTACTTTTCTGTTGCAGTCATCTACAGCAAATATATCATTAATTCCGCTGCAACTCATTCATTGGTACGAATCCCTGTGACATATAAAGCTCACCAAGCCATGGACATTGAGTAATTATGGAAGAGTAGTGGGATTTTTACACATGGATGAGATCTATTCACCTTCAAATGGAAAAAAACAAACCGCTGTCTTGTAAATACTAAATACTTCATCATATTTTACCTCACAGCACTACTCCCTTTATTTTTTCTTCAATCTTTACGTAGCTTTTATGTGCAAGACTGAGGAAATGACAACGGCTTCAAATTCCAGAGTTCTGCAAGAGAGATGAAATGCCAGACCTCCCTTTACCTTGACATTTGTTGGTTATCAAATATTCTTGGACTTGACACATTCAGAATATTCCATCACTAATCTTGATTAGTATTCTACCACTTTTCCTGTACCAGCATTTTCATGGGCGAAATGTAATTTAAAGAATCAGAATAACATTCCTCAAGTGTCCACTGCTCCTCTTTGCTGATATTATTAGATTCTAGCCATCATTTTTGTATCCAATGAGTTGATTCCCATGAAAAATACTGACCATAACCCTGTTCTATGCCTCTGTAGCCTTTTCTGTGGCTGCAATATAGCTTTAAATTGTTGAATTTTCTACAAGATGAATAGTAGAAACCAATTTTCTGACCTGATAATTACTTCCTAATGATCTTCAACCAGTTGATCTTATACCACTGATATCATTGAACAATTATACGAAAATCTCAACAGTGATGCAGCAAAAACAGTAAGATCATAAAGAGACAGTCATGCACAATAGAGAAAACAAATTGACCTGGGAAATCCAAACTTGGGAGAAAATCCAGCAACTTTTCTTCTAGGATAAATTATTCCTCAGCAAAGTTCACAATTCAAAGTTGTCTAGAAATCTGTGCCAAAATCCAAGTCTAAACACCAGTCAAACCTAGTCAAAATTCCAGCCAGTCAATGCTGGTCAAACCACCCAAATACTCAATTCTGGTCAACTTATCTCCTGTGGTCAACTCCGGACCTGCATTTGACTCCTGTGGTCAAACAGTCCTCTTCTGTGGTCAAATTCAGCCCGAAATCTGGGTCAAACAGCAGGTCAAACTCAGTCAAACAGTCAAGAACTTACCTCAGTCAAACCTCCAAGAATCTTCTCCTTTGACTTTGCACTGTGGCTGGAATAGAAGAGAATATGTGATGACTCAAATTGGTCAAAGTGGAGGTGTCACATTGTGTATATATATTTGTCAAACTATGTTGCCAGGAAACATGGGGACGGGGACGGGTGCGTCATTTTTTAAACAGGCTGTGTGGGTTTGTCGGGGGTATATATATATATATATAATGAATTTGTATATTTAATTTATATGAATTTGTATATTTTCCAACTTTAAACAAGAAAACTAAAATATTTATGATTTAAACTTTAAAGATTTAAACATGCACATCATTGAACATTCAACATTCACATTGAAATTTCAAAATTTCTAGTTTGATATCAAGTGCAAATTGGAGTTTACACAGAGTTGTGAATTTGGTCCCAAGCCAATTTCGCCCAAAACTCTGGTAGGGAAAGAGAAGGCCAAAAGTCCTTCGCAAAAAATGTAAAAAAAAAAACACAGTTAAAAGAGTGATTAGAAAAGCAAGTGATGTCGGTTGGCCATGAGAGAATGTGGAGATTACAGTGAAAAAACAAGAGTTTGGAATCACGGTATATGGCAGTAGACTGTTTATTGTGGTTGCTTCAAGGTTCTAATACTCATCACAAGGAAGCTTTCCCATCTTTGACATCATGGGTCGATTTACTATTTAGAATTAAATTTTAATTCACTAATTTTGTTATGCAAACAAGTGATGTTTGAACACATAGAAATTAGAATTAATTCATGCCGCATGGTGAATCTTCAAGAGCTACCTGTGAATCTTGAAGAAGGGATTGCGTCTTTGTGGGAACCTCTAGTCACCCGCACTCACACCAGCGAATTCCCCAAACACACTAGGGAATGCCCGCAGTCTCAAGTGTCAAACCGAATGCCTTTTGTCTCAAATGAAATGCCGTCATCGAAGAGTGAAGCGATTTTAGGTTTTACGGGTTATGTATTCACCTTTTGACTTTCCACGATTTTTTTGTTTATTTAAATTTTTATTTCAAAAATTGTTCAACGAAGAACCCGATTTTGGGGTTCCAAGTACCCATTATCGGGGTTCGGGGTACCCTAAACGTCAAACACACCCAATTTTTTTTAATGAAGAACCTGTTTCTTGGTAGTCGAACCCGGTTTTTCTGGGTTCATTTCAGAAGAACCCATACTTGAATCCGATTCTTGGGGATGGGTTTGTAAAGACCGTAATAGATGTAAAAACAACAGTAAGGGATTTATCAAGAACCTGTAAACAATTTCCTGAAATTTGACAAAATCAATTAACAGAATTGCTGAGGTACCTACCTGTGCCGCTGCGGTTGAATAAGTTGTGTCCCTGCCGTTGAAGATGCCTCCAGCGGCTGCTATAGTTACCAAACGACTGAATCCACCCAGCCAAACTGAGCAGAACCTGGCTGCTCAATCCAGTAAGCTTCTTAACAGAAGCCTACTGTTCCCCCGTGCCAAGAACCTCAGAACAACTCAAGTTCTTCCTGTGGGTAATTTCCTCAGATGATGTTCCTCCCCCTTCAGATTTTCTTCCCCTATTCTTTTCCTTCCTTCCCCCCCTTCCATAACCTTCTGCTCGATGGTTTTATCAGGTTTCTTGGCAGTGGCCGCCCTTCCCACAGCAGCGCACCGCTTAATTTGCGGGTGACACCTTCCATGTCCCGCCTCCTCTATCACACTGTTATGGTCATGTATATAAGTATTTCAAATTTAATTAAATATATCACTTTATGATTTATTAAGATTTTATTAAGATTATAACTTTATATTAATTTCTTATCTATATATATTATTTTAAATAATTTTATTAATTAATATAATTTATTTTTATTAAGAGATAGGTCGTTACATACACTCCCCCTTCAGAAAACTTCGTCCCGAAGTTAGTGATTTATCTTATCTGATTACTTATGATAGCAATTAGTACATTCTTCTTAGGATTGTAAACCGAGGTTTAAAATTCTTATTTTAGTATAAGGAGACTATAAAATTAGTGTTTTAGGTTTACGATTTTAATGGTCATGCCTTGCCCTATCCAGGTTCCCAAGCTATTCTAAAATCATCCTATCCTTCCTAATCTCTTCCGCTTCCATCCTATCCGTCCTCTACTGGAGTATGCCATGGCGTCAGTTTTACTGACCTAACCATTCATAAACTCTAAGGTGATAGTGTCGGTTATACCGACCTGATTCCCAGTAGGCATCCGACAGTCATCATCACACGTCTAGGGGAGTGTGATTCGCACAGTCCTCCCATGACTCCAGGGTTCAGAGGATAAACGGTAGGCAACACCTCCACCCCTCCCAGTAGAATTAGGGTTAATACCCTATCATAGAATCTCTTTGAGCCTTAATTGTTCTGAGGTTCTGTCATCACGTGGTCATTTTGCTAATTGTTTATTATCTGCAATCATACACTTATCCAGGCATTTATAAAATGTGTATTAGCATATTCAAAATAACTTATGTATAATTCACATATGTCAACTACAGTATAACATATTTTTCCATATTCTATTCATGTCATTGACTTTCATTTAAAATGTAATTATTCCTTGATTTCGATTCCATCGATCATATTGACATGTTTAAATAAAACATATTTATAATATCTTAATTCCTATCAGAAGTAAAATCATTTAATTGTCTTAAACTTTACTTTGACTACTATAATTTAATAAGATCAATAACATATTTCGTTTTGGTATCCATGTACCAGCAGAATTTAAACATATATATTATGTCACAAAATTACACGTTTATATCTAAACATTCAAAATGGTTCTGAGTCTCTGATTTGCAGTGAAGTAAATATATGCTAAACATAGTTTAAAGTTTTTCAAAATTGACACAGATTAGGGTATTTTTGACATATGTCCACTGTATCTTCCCAAATAGCTGATCCAGGACTATACTTGTCCCATTGGACCTTAACTTGGTCCACTAGGCGATTCCTGAGCTATCGAACCCTACGTTCTAGTATACGTAATGGTTCGACTGATACGACTCTGTCGTTCGATACCTGCAATTCCTTCCATTGAAGGTTATGAGATTGATCAGCGATATAATTTCTTAATACAGATACATGAAATACATTATGAATTCTATGCAGGTGAGGTGGCAGGGCAAGACGGTAGGCAACAGGTCCAACTCTTTCCAGGACTTTAAATGGTCCAATAAATCGGGGTGACAACTTTGTCCCTTTTCCAAATCGAATAATACTTTTATTTGGTTTGATGCGGATGAAAACCTGATCCCCTACTTCATACTTCCTATCAGTTCTGTGAGCATCAGCGTAACTCTTTTGTCTATCATGTGCTTCCTTTAATCGTTGTCTAATTTGTCTTACCTGCTCTTCCATCTCATGGATTAATTCTGGTCCTATTATCACTCGATCTTCTAACCTGTCCCAACATAACAGTGTTCTGCAAGGTCTGTTGTATAATGCTACAAATGGAGGCATTCCAATCGAATTGTGGTAACTGTTATTGTATGCGAATTCGACTAAGGGTAAATATTTTTCCCAGTGTGATTGCTGATCCATAACATACATTCTCAACATGTCTTCAAGTACTTGATTTACTTTTTCTGTTTTCCCATCAGTCTCAGGATGGTAAGCAGTGCTTAAATTTAGTTGAGTTCCTAAAGCTGACTGCATGCAAGTCTAGAATCTAGAAGTGAATCGCGAATCTCTATCGGATATAATCTTCTTAGGTACTCCATGAAATCTGATAACTTCATTTATGAATACTCAAGCTACGTCAGCAACATCGTAAGTATCTCTTACGGGAATGAAATGGGCGCTTTTTGTTAATTTATCCACTACTACCAAAATGGCATTGTGTCTTTGAGAAGTAAGAGGTAGCCCAGTGATAAAATCCATAGAAATGATCTCCCATTTAGACATAGGAATGTCGTGAGGTTGTAAGAGACCTTCTGAGTGACAATGATTTGCTTTTACTTGCTGACATTTCAAACATTTTGCAACAAATTGAGCAATATCATGTTTCATGCCTGACCAGAAGAAGAGTTTCTTGGTATCCGCATACATTTTCCCTACTCCAGGATGTGCACAATATATTGCTCTGTGGGCTTCCCTAAGGATAGTGTCTCGAAGATCCTTATTATCAAGAATATACATCCTTCCATGGAATCGTAAGATTCCATCGTTTTCTAATTCATATCCCTCAAATTTAGATTCTTTTGGCTTTTTACTCTCAAGACTAGATTTCACCTTTAAATACCAGCTAGCTTTTATGAGATGTTCCAGTACTCGTTGTCTTAAGTCTACTTTAATGGGTATGAGAGAAAATATCTAAGGTCTTCTGCTTAAAGCATCTACTACCACATTTTCTTTTCCCTTAATGTATGATATTCCAAAGTCATATTCACTTAGGAATTCACTCGATCGCCTTTGTGTAGCATTTAAATCTCTTTGGGTGAACAAATATTGTAGACTTCGATGGTCGCTTTTAAGTGTAAAACTTCGTCCCACTAGATAGTGTCTCCAAATATTTAAAGCTAGTACTACAACAGCTAATTCTAAATCATGAGTAGCATAGAGTTCTTCATGAGGTTTTAACTTTCTGGAAGCATATGCTATCACTCCTCTACATGCATCAACGCTGCACCCAACCCTTGTTTGGATGCATCAGTACATACCGTAAAATCTTTTTCCATATCTGGGACTCTTAGGATTGGTGCACTGGTGAGTAGGCTTTTGAGTTCAGAAAATGCTTTATTACATTCCTTAGTCCATTCATACTTAACACCTTTACGCTGAAGGGTTGTAATCGGCTTTGCGATTTTGGAGAACCCCTCCACAAATCTTCGGTAGTAACCAGCTAAACCCATAAAGCTTCGTATCTCATGTGCGTTTTTCAGTATTGGCCATTCCATGATTGCTTTTACCTTCTCAGGATCTACTGAAATCCCTTCACCTGATATGATATGACCTAAATAATGAATCTTTTCCTGAAAGAATGAACACTTGGATAGTTTTCCATACAACTGACATTTTCTAAGGTAGGACAATACTGTCCGTAAATGATCTTCATGCTCTTTCTTATTCTTGGAATAGATGAGAATATCATTTAAAAAAGACTTGTACAAATTGATCAAGATATTCACAGAAAACACTGTTCATAAGATTCATGAATACTGCTGGTGCATTTGTTAATCCAAATGGTACCATAGTAAATTCATAATGTCCAAAACGTGTCCGGAATGCAGTCTTAGAAATATCATTTTCAGAAATCCTTAGCTGATGATAGCCTGGTCGAAGATTAATTTTTGAAAAGACAGCAACTCCTTTCATTTGATCGAAAAGATCATTCGATTCGAGGCATAAGATATTGATTATTTACTGTAGCTCGATTCAAGTCTCGATAATCTATGCATAATCTTAAAGTTCCATCTTTCTTCTTCACAAAAATTACAGGAGCGCCCCAAGGTGATACACTGGGTCGAATATGTCCTATATCCAGTAGTTCCTTCAATTGAATTTGCAATTCTTGAAGTTCTGGAGTTGTCATTCTATAAGGCGTTTTAGAGATCAGTTGGGTACCAGGTTTTAATTCAATAGAGAGATCCAGCTCTCTTTCAGGGGGTAATCCGGGTAGTTCTTTTGGAAATACATCCGGAAATTCGGCTAATACCGGATATTGTCCTAAGGATGGTCCTTTTTCTTCGCTTACTTCTTGAATTACATAAGCATGACAACCTTTCCTTAAACAACACTTCATTTTCATTGCTGATATGTAGCGTAAAGATATTTTTCTCTTGATTCCTTGAATTTGGATTACTTCTCCTTCATCATTTATACCTAGAATTCTTTTTCCATAACAGTCTACCCAAGCTTGATGAGCTTCTAGCCAATCCATACCTATGATAAAATCATAAGTTCCCAACGCTGTAACATAAACTTTTATTTTAGTCGTACAGACCCCTAGGTCAATTTTGCATTGATCCACACTTAAGCCCACGGATTGGAGTTCTCCTGAGGCCATTTCCACCTGTTTGAAATCATTTTGTTTTCGCGCTGCCAACCCACATTTGTTTAATGCATATGATGAAATGAAACTATCTGTGGCACCAATATCAAATAAGATTTTGAGTTTTATACCATCGATAATACTTGAAGATTCCACTATAGTGGATTGATGCGTTGCTTGGTCGTTGCTGACTACTGCATGAATTCTATGATTACCTTGATTGTTTGATATTGGTTCCTTTCTAGTCTATGCAATATATTTGAGGAAGCTTCTGGACAATCGCGTTGAAAATGCGGTCCCCCACATCCCCAACAATTAAGCTGCATTGATCCTCTTGAATCAGGACGTGAATTTCTAGAGAAAGAACTTCGTCCTCTCATGTTGATTCCTCTTGAATTTCTTCCTCTACTGGCAGTCCCTCGAGATGTCCATGGACGGGTGTTTGATGATTCCGCGGCTATAGTGTTTACTACCATGGGAGTTCTGGTTCCTATATTTCTTGGGGTAAACCTGTTACTGTAAGGTGGCCTCGAGCTACCTCCTCTGAAGAAGTTTCAAGGAGTCTTTCCTGGAAATCCTGATTGTAAAGGTTCTGCTGGCCCTATATCTTTTTTGATTCCAAGGTGCTCTTCTGCATAACGACCACATTCAATCTCCTCAGCTATTGATGATGGTTTCCACATGCTTACCAAGGCTCTGATGCGAGGATTTAACCCAAATATGAAGCGTTCAGCTTGACGTTCATCAGAATCTAAGTAGTGAATGTATTTTACAAGCTCCATAAACCTTATCTCATACTCTTCCACTATTTTATTACCTTGTACTAAGGTATGGAAGGCCCTGGTTTGCTGTTGTTGAAAGTATGGAGGTAAATACTTTGCCCAGAATCTTTCCTCAAATAGTTCCCAAGGGACGTTATCCGATGTAAGGTGCAGCTGCTTTTCCAGATTTCCCCACCAAATCAAGGCACTTTCCTTTAATTGAAATACAACAATTTTTGTTTTTGCTGAAGAAGAATATTCTCTTAATCTAAAGCATCTGTTCGTTCCTTCTAACCATGCTTCAACACGTTCACCTGCTCGACCTCCTGAAAATTCTGGGAGTTTAATTTTCTGAAGTTCCCTAGAAATATCTTCTTTTGATCTTTTGGGCTCGAAATTCTTTGGTTCCGCTGAACTGGTAGCTAAAGGTTGAAATTCCTCTTTGGTCTTAGCCTTAGTTGATTCTTTTAATATCTCCAATAAGGCTTTCAATGAGTTCATTATCACGGTCAACTCTGGTGCTGGAGCGATTGATGTTGATAATGGTCTTGGTGGTGACGATGGTGATAGTGGCGGCGATGGGGATGATGATAGCGATGGTGGCGGCATTAATGATGGTGATGCTGCTCGATCACGTTGTCGTCGCTCATATGTCTTTACCATTGTAATGGTTCCTGTGTACACAATAAAATTCTATAAAAAATTGGAGGTAGACAATCAAATTTAACATATAATTTTCTTTTGCAATTTTCACATTCATAAACGGGTATAGTTTTTGCTATTTTTATCTGCTAGGCAGATCTTACTAGTACCGAGGTCAAAGATAGTGGTCTCGCGACCTCCTTGTCCTAATGCAAGGTATTCTATCATAATATGAAATAATGCAGAAGCGTATGGTTATTAATTCCTAAGGTGGATCATCCATCCTTAGTTTCTAAGCAACATTCATAAAATGAAAATATTGAATGCCTCATTATAATGAACATCAGCGACATACCCATCATACCTCAAACTGACTCTTACTTCTAAAGAAGGGCACACATAGCTATAATGTGGAATATGTTACTTAGATGTATACCTATCAGAATATCAATTAGAACACATTTGTTACAATTTCATAAAGAAATTCAAAATGTTTACCTAAAAATTATGGGTGGTACTGGGGAGGTGTTAAGTAATCTTCACCTATTTTAATAGGTCCTGGGCAGGTTCCAAGGTTGGACCTCCCAAGCTCAGCGTAATTATTATTTTTTTTTTACATGTAACGTTCACTTGGTTAAATTATAAATAAATTAATAGAAATAAATTACTATAGATTTATAAGATTCGAAGTTTAAGGATGATGGGGTGGGGTGTTGATGATTTAAAATAGTAAACAAATAAATTATTATTATAAATTAATATAAATAATTATCCATCGTCAGTTTATTAATAACTTAAAAATGAATAATCTCACTATACTTTTGAGAAGACAATAAATCACATAACAATAAATTTCTTATTGAAATCTATAACAACGAAATCAACATAATTAAATTAAATAATAGTAAGTGGTCACTCAAACCACAAGCTCTTATGAACGTCATAAAATGATTCAATTCAACCACAGACATTTTTTTTTGTTAAATAAAACTGACTTTATTTTAAGCTAAAACTATGTTTCGGGTGGACTTTTATCCTCCGCTAATGACATATTCCTTTAGCGGTCTCAAAGGCCTTGAATTGGATGGTCACAAGGGCTAATCACCGCGGGCAAACCTAGAACGTAGGGCTCCGATTGAGAATGGTCTTAGAGGCCTTGACTCAGATGATCGCATGGGCCCAACACTGTGGCTAAAGCCTTCGAACTGGTGTGCCAGTTGAGGATTTATATCTACTCAAAGACGAGACCAGCCTATAGAACAAACTCCCTTTGCTGGCGTGGTGTACACGTGAACCTCCGTCGACTTCAGGGAGAGACGTCACCGAGGGAGCTGGCGACGCCGAAGTGACATCCCGATAAATTTTAAACTAATTCGTCATATGGAGTGCATATTCAACATTGTCCACAATATGATACCATGTACCTGTTGACCAATGAACCTCTCCACACGACACTCTTTGGTGGTGGCGGGCCCTGGAAGCCATGGCATGGAGCTCCTTTGGTTGTGAGCATATGTGAGACTCTCATGAGAGAGCAAGAGAGAGACAACCTTTAAATTTTTTTAAAATAAAAATGAAAATCTTAAATTAATATAATAACAGTGAATAAATCGTGCTAACTGTATTACCTTTATATATACGTATTATTGTTTAACTCAGTGTTATCGTATACTTATGAACTCTGGAAGGATCCATTGAAGTTGCTTAACGCCACGTCTTAGTGTCACGGGTGTCACATCTGCGCGATTGCCAGCTATTTCCCAAGATACAGATATTCCCATGAGAAACCGCTCTCAGTAATTGTGCTCAACAGGTTTACGATTCAAACCCCGCCCTGGGTTGCTAAGGCAGCCCGAAAAATCGGTTTCTGGGGTGATATTGAACATCGCACCTTCGAAAGGCTTTTCTCGTTATTGAAGTCGATGTCGACCTCGCCAATTCAGCAAAGAACCACAACAATATTATTGTGTTGGCGGCCTACCGAATCAGCGTTGTATGGTCGAGCTTTGATGAAAGACATTCTTCAGAGGCCTGAAATTGCTTACAGAATGTGGGTCTACAAGCACCCTAGAAAGAGGCTGTGTATAAATGGAGAGACAGGTTAGCTCTTCTGCCTTCCAAACAAGCCTTTGTAATTGCAAGAAACTCCCGGAAAAACCCATGAATTCTATCATGGATTTGGGTACCCAGATAACGCTGCGGGTCGTGAAAGTCATGGTTACGAGTCTAAGTTGCAGGAAACGCAGGGGGAGGGGTCGTTTCCGTACGGAAACGAAACGGAAATGCGTTTCCGCGTACCGTACGACGTGGAAACGCGTTTCCGTCCGTACGGGCACGTTTCCCGAAATGGAAACGCGCCCGTTACGGAACGGAAATGCGTTTCACGCCGTTACGGGCCCCGTTTCCACAAAATAACACTGTTTTTTAATTTTTTTTTTTTTTTCTAATTAATTTTTTATTTTTTTTTAGGGTTTCTAATCACTTGTAAATTTAATCTTAATGTTAAAATGTTTAAGTAAATGTTATCATATTTCATTAATTCTTTATGATTGCACATATTATTATTAATTAATTTTTAAATGTTTTAATATATATATATATATATATATATATATATATTATTTCGCGTTTTCTCGTTTCCAAAATTTGGCTGAGGTCGCATTTCATTTCGCTTCCGCGTTTCGTTTCGCTTCCCCGTTTCCCCGTTTCGTGCAACTTAGTTACGAGCGTAAGGGCGTCTAAGACGAAGGCACAGCCGTTGCTGTCAAGAGAGAAAAAAATACACCCCGCAAACAAGAGACTTATAAAAGAAAAGCAAGACGTTGGGAAGAGTGAGACATCGGAGTCTAGTAAGATTAATTAGAGTCTAGTCGAGATTCCATAAAATATCTTTGGTTAAGGAGTTTATGTCGCTGAAAAGCCTTGATTAATATTTAAAGTCGGTTGAGCATTCTCCAGGGCGTTGCCCACGGGTTGAATTATCTTCACGATGTTGCCCTATCGCCATTGTTCATGGTTCTTAATGTCTGATGATCTCTGCACCAGAGCACAACGATTCAACATCTTCAAGAGACAGCATACGTCCTACTATGAGATCCATCGAATTGGGTATTTAGGGGTTACTGTCTTTGAAAGGGAACGTATATAGCTACGGCATCTTGAGGTTGGAAAGAGGCCCATAACACAATCAGTTTCAACATTGCAGAGTTGGGTAGGCGATACATTCCCGGACAGATTGACGAGAATTTTGAATTTTGTGAAGGAGAAAGCAAACTATGACTAGGGTTTTACTAATTTTAAGGTTGGAGGATTAACCGCTCTAATACCAAATGTAAAGACCATAACAGATGTAAAAACAACAGTAAGGGATTTATCAAAAACCTATAAACAATTCCCTGAAATTTGACAAAATCAATTAACAAAACTGTTGAGGTACCTACCTGTGCCGCTGCAGTTGAATAATCTATGTCCCTGCCGTTGAAGATGCCTCCAACTGCGCTGCTATAGTTACCAAACGACCGAATCCACCCAGCCAAACTGAGCAGAACCTGGCTGCTCAATCTAGTAAGCTTCTTAATAGAAGCCAACTGTTCCCCCATGCCCAGAACCTCAGAACAACTCAAGTTCTTCCTGTGGATAATTTCTTCAAATGATGTTCCTCCTCCTTCAGATTTTCTTCCCCTGTTCTTTTCCTTCCTTTCCCCCCCTTCCATAACCTTCTGCTCAGTGGTTTTATTAGGTTTCTTGGCGGTGGCTGCCCTTCCAACAGCAACCCACCGCTTAATCTGCGGGTGACACCTTCCATGTCCTGCCTCCTCTATCACACTGTTATGGTCACGTATATAAGGATTTCAAATTTAATTAAAGATATCACTTTATGATTTATTAAAATATTATTAAGATTATAACTTTATATTAATTCTTTTATATATATATATAATATATATATATATATATTAATATATTTTAATCATTTATTAATTATATATTTATTTTTATTAAGAGATAGGTCGTTACAAGATATCTCTCATATTGTGGGCAACCCTTTAGAGGCATTTTAACCCATCTCAAGCACTAATAAAATAAATTTTATGTTTTGAGGGAGCTTCGGATTTTTCCCATGGCATTCCCCTTTTTCATTTGAAGAGGAAATTCTTATGGTTTGACTATTTTTTGCTTCTAGTTTTCTTAACTTCAAAACACTTAATTTCATGCTTAAAAATTAACTCATTCCAATTCACATGCAATTTTTCTTAATTTTAAATCTCTCACATGCATAAGCATCAACTTGTAAATTTTGAATAAATCTTATCTTATGTGCAAACATTCAACATTGTGGCGAGTTTTGATTATTCCTTCAAGCACATGCGTCACCCTTTCTTGATTTCACACATTGGTAACTTTTGAAGCAATCCTATTACAACAACCATAATTTTAAAACAATCTACTTCATTTGTTTATTTTCCATGTAAGCACAAATGAGTTCAATTGCATTCTAGATTCTCAAAGTTTTACAAGCTATCTCATTTTCCATTTACAAAGCATTTGCATGTAAGTATATTTTAATTGGGGAATTAACACAATCTGCACTCTCATCTAGGCATTTTAGTATAGGAAGGCCCCGAGCCTCATTAAAATTTTACTTTTAACATAAGTTGGTTGAAGTAGACATCTTAGGGACCCTCTATTCCTCTATTGACTTCTCACTGTGAGATCCATATCATTGGGTGAGGGTGAGGCCTGAGGATTTAAAAGCTCAATTGCAATCTTGCTTTAGAACAAACTAATAAAATTAACCAAGAGCATCTTCCATCACATTTACTTTACTTGTCTCTTGATGTTTTGAGTTATCATATTACGATGTTTATTTTTAAGAAACATTTCAAAGCAAGTATTAATATTCTTCTAATTGGTAATAAGTGTTTTCATTTCATGCTCAAATCTAACTCCATATTAACATTTTGATTTAGCATTTAACATCTCTTATTTTACCCTTTTTTCTAAAGTAAATTTTCTAATTGTTGAGTTTTGGCAAGTATGTTTTGATTCATGAATTGATTTAATGTCTTACAAATATCTTATGCTAACATCTTTTGTTTGCATTTCAGCGTTACTTTGCTTTCATTATTGGAAGCATTTTATCTTTACTTTCAGCAAATGTATCTTTTATTTTGTTGAGCAAAATTTTTACAAGGCACTAATTTTATGGTTTTATTATGCTAATGAATTTTATTGCTCACATTGTATTTTGTTCATATATCATTAAAAGTAATCCATTTTCACTATAACACTCTCCTAGAACCTCATATCAATTTTAACTTAACTTTTCATTAGAACCACCCCCCTTAGTGAAACTAAGATATAGCTTAAATAGAGAGAGTCGAGAATAGTGTGACAACCCCTTCTCTGAGTTCACTGCCACCAACCACACCTTGTGGGTTTGAAGGCTTTTCTCACTAACCTATAGGTAGGTATAGGCAGCAGGAGTAGCAATGCCCATGGGAGACTACTTCTTGGAGTACCAGTCATATGGAGCTGATTTTAGAAAGGCCATTACCTTCAAAGATTTATGAAAGCTCAAGAATAATAACAAGAACAAGGGGTTGAGTGGGTGAGCTTATGCCCATGGCAGCAATTTGTACTGCACAGTGGGAAGGTTATTCCTTCCAACTTTTGATGGCTCTTCTAAGACCTCAACCAAGACATGGGTTGAGAATTTGCATGTCTATTTCTAGCTTAACCAGATGATAGAGATGGAGGCAATCAAGATTGCCACTTTTCACTTGGAGGGAGAGGCCCATGATTGGTGGTTCCATGGATTGGCTACTTTGGGGCATGCAGGTATTACTTCGTATGAGGAGTTCACACGGAGGGTGTTGGAGCATTTTGAAGGGAAATACCTATTGATTTGTGGTAGCATCGGATGCGCTCTAGCCATGAAAATTGGTGGAGAGGCTAAGGCACATAAGATATCCAAGACCGAGAAATAGTTTGGGGAAATTCCACCAGGTTGGAGAGATATTAAAATAATTAATATTTTTAATGAGTTCCTAAGTCTAAACTTAGGAAAATTAACATATTAATGGGTATTAATATAAAACTAGGTGAGAATGTTCTAAATGACATGGATCAAGCCAAATCTAATCTTAGTTGTTGATTACAAACTAAATCTCAATCGTTGAAGACTCAATAGGAAAAGTACAAGAGGAGGCTTGAGAGTCAGTTGGAGACACACCAAGATTGATTAGTCAGTTCAATTTCCTAGAGCAGGGCTTGCTGAGAAAATTCGAACAAGTGATATGTTGTAGCGAGGGACAGTGAGTACATAGCAAAGAGGCAAAGATAGGGCATGAGGGTCAGCGCAGTGACCAAAAAGGCTGACGCAGAGGCAGCTAGAGCTATGCAGAGGTAGCAGAAGATATGTAGAGGCAGCTAGAGACTACGCAGAGGCTGAGAGGCCTGCGTGGGTGATGCAGAAGGACAGAGAGCTGACGCGGAGAGTGAAAAGGCTGATGTAGGGGCTTCAGGAGTTGAGCTGAAACTAGTAGGGCTGACGCAAAGCCAAGAGGAAGCGTTGAAAGGATTTTCGTGGGGCAGACTAGCTAAATATCTGTCTCCGAGAAGAAGTATTACTGCCATGTAACAATCTATGTTGGGTGAGCCATTTTTGGCACCCTAGTTGTACTCAAGAATCTGCATAATAATAAAACCCTCAAAACTGCTGCATTGGTTTTCCCACATTGTGTTCTTCTGGGGACGTTTTTCCAAAAATAACGGTGCCCCTTTTGTGTTTGTTCTAGTATTTCAGTTGTTGATCTGTATGAGTTAAGGCTGCATCTGTGTTTATTTTCAGTATTTATGTTTATAAATAACTTGTTAATGTAATAAACAAGTAGGAGAATTTAAACCAAAAGATGCATTAGGGATTTCTAACAGGTTAGACTTAGAAATTTCAACATGGTATCAGAGCGTTACAGATCAAATGAGGACAGAAGGCATCAACGATATTGGAAATTTGCAGCAATAGCAGTTGTCCCGAGAGACAAAGCTACTCCTAAGCAAAGGACGGTAGAGGAGTGACGCAGAGGGCTTACGTCATCATTTCGAGCCAAAGAGAGGGCCAACGCAGAGGCAGAGAAAGGCAGAAGAGGCTCACGAAGACCCAGATCATCCTACTCAACCAGGTAGGCTTGAGGCAGTTGGCCAGAGGAGTGATTCAGCCTTTCCCGAATTTACGCAAAGTTGGAAGGCTCAGTTTCTCCAGTTGTTGAGGCCTAGGGAGCTATGGGAAGATTGTGGATTGGAAAGCTAGTGGGTTGTTGTTATTGTCGAAGCAGAACAGTACCTAACAGGATAGAACCAAGGTAGAGGCAGTTGCTATCTTGACGGATTTCTAACCAAGAAATCCAGATCCGAGTTGCAATTGCAAAGGGGATTGGAGAGGAGCGGTTCGACATTTGGAGGGAAGATTTCTAGCAAGGAAATCAGGACTTAGAGGGAGATCTCCAAGAGGGAAGTCGAAACTCAGAAGGAGTCCAGAAGGAGTCCAGAAGAAGAGCGGATATGCAAATGAACGAACTGAGGGATCAAGACAGGTTGGACGGGGCTTCCAACTATGTCATCTGGAAGACCAGGATCCTGGCAGTCCTAAATAGACATCGCATCTTGGGCTTCGCCTTGAGAACCATGGCTATCCCAGTTGACCCAAATTGATAATGAGAAGTATGAGGATGCAATGGTGAGGGCAAAGTGCATAATCCTTAACGGGGTCAAGGATCATGTCATGCCACATATTGTTGAAAAGAACACAACAAAGGAGATGTGGGATACTTTGACGACATTCTATCAGGGCATTTCCGTGCAGTGGAAGATGTTATTGGAAAATCAGCTGCGGTCGTATCAGATGCAAAAGCGGCAACAAATAGATCTATACCTCCTCAAATTGCAGGAGATTCGTGACCAACTTACTTCTGTAAGGGCCATGCCGGATCAGAAGTTCATAGTGAGGACCGCCCTGAATGCAGTCTCGGAGGAATGGGAGACATTTGTCCAAGGCATTTTGGGCAGAGATACTCTTCCAGGATGGGAAGAGATGTGGGCAGCTCTTCGCCAAGAAGAGATCAGACGGGTTACCAAGGCAGAGAGTAGTGGGAAGGGAAGTCGAATTAAGAAAGAGGAGGATGTGGCTCTAGCATCTACGGGACAGCAGGGGAAGAGGAAGAAGAAGGATATCTCCAAGGTGAAGTGCTTCCATTGTGGGGAGTTGGGTCATTATGCATCCCAGTGTCCTAGGAAGAAGAACAAGGGAGAGGATTATGACTCCAAGGCAGCTCCGGCTAGGGCGAAGAAAGAAGTCGAGACTAATGACGACTCTGCCATGAGTGCTAACGCACCTCTAAAGAAGAGGTGGGGTGACATCAAGCTGTAATCAGGAGGACTACAGAAGATGAGGGGCAAGATCCTTGAGGTGGCCAAACTCTTAGATCATATCCGGCTACGGGAGCCCTTAACGATAGTAGCAAGATGACGGATGTCAGGTAGAAGCAAGATGCGATGGAGCGACAAGGCAGTGCTAGAGTGCAGATGTCAGTAGCAACGCAATGGGGGTTGCAGCGATGCGACAGGCACAGAGGTGGTTGCAGCAATGCGAGAAGCACAGAGGTGGTTGCAGCAGTGCGAAAGGCACAGAGGTGTTTGTAGCAACGCAGAGGCAGCAAAGGTAGCTTCAGCATCAGGAGGCTTCCAGATTGACAAGGATGTTAGAATTTGAGTAGATCAATTACTTACTTCTCGGTAACTGAGTTGCAGTGCAGCAGTTAGTAGTGGCAGTGCTATGGGTAGCATGGCCAACATGTTGAGAGGGAGTTGCAGTACAAATGTAACAATGGCAGTGGCAGGGTCATGGGAAGCAGTACAAGAAGCAGCAGTGCAGATCATGTGGGCAACAGGCCAAGCATCAGCACAGGTACCGGTGTGGAAAGATCAGTGCGATGTTCAGTGGTGGAGCATTACTAGAGCACATTCCTCGCTAAGAGGGGGTGTTGATTTGTGGAAGCATCGATGTGATTTAGCTATGAAAATTGGTGGAGAGGCTAAGGAACATAAGATCTCCAAGACCCAGAAATGGTTTGGGGAAATTCCACCCGGTTAGAGAGATATTAAAATAATTAATATTTTTAATGAATTCCTAACTCTAAACTTAGGAAAATTAAAGTATGAATGGGTATTAAAATAAAACTGGGTGAGAATGTTCTAAATGACATGGATCAAGCCAAATCTAATCTTAGTTGTTGAACACTGAACAAGAAAAGTATAAGAGGAGGCTTGAGGGTCAGTTGGAGACACACCAAGATTGATCAGTTAGTTCGATTTTCTGGACCGGGGCTTGCTGAGAAAATTCGAACAAGTAATCCGTTGCAGTGAGGGGCAATGAGTACATAGCAGAAAGGCAGAGATAGTGCCTGAGGGTCAACGCAATGACCAAAGAGGCTGACATAGAGGCAGCAAAGCTACGCAAAGGCAGCTAGAGACTATGCAGAGGCTGAGGTGCCTGCGTGGGTGACGCGGAAGGCCAGAGAGTTGATGAAGAGAATCAGAAGGCTAACGCAGGGGCTTCATGAGGTGAGTTGAAGCTAGTAGGGTTGACGCAAAGCCAAGAGGAAGCACTGGAAGGATCTTCGTGGGGCAGACTAGCTAAATATTTGTCTTCGAGAAGAGGTATTACTGTCGTGTAACAATCTCTGTTAGGTGAGCCATTTTTGGCACCCTAGTTGTACTCAAGAATCTGCATAATAATAAAACCCTCAAAACTGCTGCACCGATTTTCCCGCATTGGGTTTTTTCGGGGACGTTTATCCAAAAATAACGGTGTCCTTTGTGTGTTTGTTCTAGTATTTCAGTCGTTGATCTGTATATGAGTTAAGGCTGCATCTATGTTTATTTTCAGTATTTATGTTTATAAATAACTTGTTAATGTAATAAACAAGTAGTAGAATTTAAACCAGAAGATGCAGTAGGGAATTCTAACAGGTTAGAAATTCCAACAAGACCCCAAAGAGAACTTCGGAGCACTGATGCACCTCAAATAGACCAATAGTGCCCTCATATCTCTGATTTTCTAAGGATATCAGTGATGGTTCCAAATTTATCAGAGGATAGGACATTTTTCTTGTTTATGGAGGGTCAACAGAGCCACTGAGGGGCTTGGTGAGATCCAATAGGCCCACCACTTTGTAGAATGCAGTAGGCAGAGCTTAGGATTTGCAAGATGCGCTTCCCGGGGCCAAAGCACAGGCACCCACCAAACTCGTATTCCAACATAGGGCCAGAGACACTAGAACTCCACCACAACGTGAGGCACTGACACGTGGGAGGTTGGATGAGGAGACTAGGAGGGACCTTTGGAGGAGGAATCTATGCCTCACCTGCCAGGAGCCTTGGGCGCCAAGCCACAAATGCACCACGAGAAAGCCCATTATATTGAGGTCTTCTCTGATAACAACCATGAGGATGATGTAGAGCAGAAGGCAGATAGGGGTGACAGTGGTCCACATGTAGCAATGGGGCTACCCACAACTTTATTGATGCATAAATGGTACAGAGGAGGGGCATTCCCACATAAACTTTTGAGGGCTTCTTAGTCCTTGTGCCAAGAGACAGGACCATGCAATGCACCCGGTATGTTCCCTCTTTGATGGTGATCATGGGGAACTATTCAGTCACTGACTACTTCTTTGTGGTTGATGTTCCGGACACCAATGTGGTGATGGGTGTTTAGTGGCTCTATTCTATTGGGCGAGTTACCACAGATTGGCAGAGATTGGAGATGGAGTTTTTCATGTCCCAATTTTTATTTTTCTTCATGGTGCAGCCAGGGTGGATTTCCAGCGCAGGGGATGGCCAGGTCAGTGGAGCAGGTTTATGTCATCAAGGATTCCGATGGAGTTTTGAGGAGTTTTCATGGTGTCAATGGCATTTCCTTTGCATATTCATCATTATGAGCAGTTTCGCACATCTTGTTTTTGGTTCTGTGACTTTCTGATAATTCTCGTAAAACGGAGTTATTATTGGCATAACTTAATTAATTATGCTCGAGGTGGCATTCCGGGGAGATTAATTGATGGAACACTCAGTGTACTAGCTCGTTGGAACCGGAACAAGATCTACAGGATGGGATGCTGAGAAGTGACTTCCAGTGGCCAAAGAGAGTATGGTGGGTGATTTACCATTTTCCTTAGTTAAAAATGACTTTAATTAGTCATTTAATTAAGGAAAAACAATTAATTAGAGGAAATGGCCCAAAAGTGAGTTAAGTAAAATAAAATAAAATAAAAAGGGGTCACTTAAGATAATGTCAATGGAGGAGCTTCTAGAATAATAATAAAATAATAAAATAAGATGCTTCTAGAGGCTTGGAGATCTATCAATCAAATCTATAAAAAGAGAAGGAGAAGATCATTTGGGATATCTTGGCTTTGATATTATTTCTTGTATGTGAGGTTGAGAACCCGGTACTCTACTCTAGTAATAGCCCGAGGATGGAAACCCTCGAGTGATTCAGTGAGAGAGGGCGACAACACATCTCTTCCCTTGGTGAATCCATTCAAGGTTCACACGTTGCAATTATCGTTTTTCAGTTTGTTTTGGAGGCCGATTGTGGCATTATTGCAGATCTGTCTGAGGCCATTTTATCTCAGCTATATGGGTTGTATTTGCACGTAAACCCCAGTTCTTAATATAATAAAGCTAAGAATTTCCTGTTCATTGTATTATGAGATTGCAGTGATTTATTTGCTTATTTTTACATGGCAATCTGTTGTTAAATGTATGATAAATTTTATGTGAAAAGCTTATTCCAAATTTTTCTCATTTGGGACATTACAGTGGTATCAAAGCATTAATCTTGGCTCAGCCTGCGGGTTCGGGTTTTCAGTTCCAATTTTTAAGTGCTCGAGGGTTTTTGTTGTGAAGGTACCAGAATTGTCGGAGCTAATTTCATTGCAAAAAAATCAATTTGGCAAAATTTCTGCTCCAAACTATTGGCCAAATTTCTTGATTTTGTCAATTTTTTAGTAATCATTTGACAAATTTGAGAATCGAATTATAAGGGGGAGCCGTCAAATCAAATTAGTGGCCATCACATTATAAACTTTTGAGAAGGCCGACCATTTTTATTATATGACCACAAATTGCATTAAAGGATCAAATATTTGGTGAAGGTGAGGAGTGTTACGACGGGCCAATCTTTTCAAAAACCACAGAGAAATAAAATTCAGTAAAAACATAAGGGGTCGACTCTTGCATTTTTTTGTCTTGAATAGAAATCCAATTTCCCTGGTCCAATATTGTGCGCAATCCAATTTCTTGAATAAGGGTCGAATTCCAGCAGTGGTTCCTTTGCATTTGCTCAGAATTGCATCAATTGCATCTCTGATTTATTTGAGAAGATCACAGTATTGCAAAGGAAGACCCAAAGATCCGTGAACCATTCATGGGAGAGCCTCTTTCACTGGGTCGTATTTCTTCCACTATTCCTGCAACATGGGTTCTGTTTAATCCCTGTCGGGACGAGTTACTACCAGTAGTATGGTTAGACAAGCAAATTGTGTGATGCCTGTAGCAAAAAGCAGTGGCGTGTTATCCATTCAAATGTTCAGCTATCGTTATCTGAAGCGAACAAAGTTCCTTCTATAAATTAATTATTCCAAAAAACTAGGAATATAAAGATATCCATTAAGGATATAAATATTATATTAAATATATGAATAAGAATAAGAATAATAATTTACAAATGAGAACGAGAGGCTT